>SNQJ01S0108100.1:0-29511 GCA_010110895.2 Picea sitchensis
GAGTGCTCGAGCTTTGTTTGAAGGAGGTTAAAATCTCAGTTCCAGTATCGTAACGGATCGGTAACTGGTAATGTGTTAGAAAGTCCATTACAAGGGTGTTGAAATCCGAAAAGAAACCTCGTGGTAATTCAATGTACCACTTCGCAGCAGCACCGGTAAGAGTTCGTTGAAAAAGACGCAGTCGAATGGAATCGTCCATCAACGAGTTGGATGAACACCACGAATGGAAAGTCATGACATGATTATTTGGGTCCTCTCCCACCTTCCCATCCAATTTTGGAATATCCGATGGAAGTTTTGCAGGAATAGAAGGCCATTGGGGAGAGGTTAGCCCAACAGGATAGCCTAATACCTTGTGAAAACCTAACTTGTCAAATTGCATAATGTATTTGAGCATTTGTTTGGGGTTAAGGTGGGTTTGATGCACATGTTTGGGTAATTTATTTATTGGATGTGATTTACATGCTATGATCCATGTGCCTTATGAACCCCTGGAGGGCATACTTGTTGTTGCTACAGGACCTTTCCCGGTGGAAAAGTACACATGAGGTGTTTCAGGATAAATCTGTAGGTGCGGACACTAACCGATCTCCCTAGATCCACCCGGATCTAGAACAAAACAGGACAGAATAATACACTTTCCCTAGACCTAGCCTATTGAATGAACTAAGAGGTAAGGATTATGGACATACCTTATGAACGCTTTCCTTATATCTCTATTGTTCCAAGATTCACTCCAATGCTCTTGCACCGTTCAGATCACAACAGTACAAACCAATCGAAGTAAAGACAAATTAATATATTCAATAGCTAGGCTATACATATGATCAAGGAGTTATGTAATAAAGAGACATCATCTTTATGGGAAAGGGACATATTATTGTATTGAATTCATTGCAAGTGAAACTTACAACCTGAGCCTTGACGTTGTAGATCTCCTTTCGATGGCTCCTATCTCTGACACACACACTTGCTCATGCATGAAGAAAATCAACCACCTTTGATGACCTTGTTGTTGTTTCTAGTTGTTGTAGCATCAGTCCTCCATACAGTCTTGCACTAATTCTCCAATCAATCTCTTGCTAGTTTGCTTCTTGCTTAACTTAACCCTTTCCATGAGAAATCTCCTCAATATATAGGATAATATAGATTAGTTACTTGGATAGGGAATGATCCCAAGATATCTGGAATGCCAGCACCTGAATAACCATTCGAAAGCCAACTCACCCTTCTAGAAGATTCCCTTCTAGAAGGTTCGAGATTTTTATCTTTTTCCTCTTTAAGAACATGTTCGCACCCTAATGATGAGTACAGTGCAAGAGGTTCGCACCTTAGCTTAATGCAGCCTACGAGAATCAGTCATTCTCGCAGGCAAATATATAGGTAGCCTGCGAACATTCTTCAAAAGTGTGATTTATGGAAGCAGACAACTGTAACTTTTCTCATGAAAGTGTCTTTAATGAAGAGCTTGATTTTCCATCATCATAACATCATCATGACATCATCACAATGACCAAATTTGTGGATAACATGAGGGAATGATTATCTTGAACCTTCATGGGGAACCAAATCCCACAGATAGATGTTGAAACCCCATCTAGGGGTAAGAAGAGACTGAAGGATTGCACTAAAATAAACAAGGATGTTGCCTTTGGAGGCACTATGGAAGACCCAGAATGAGGGTTTCATGCTCCTCCCACCTGAATGTTGGCCTTGGAAGGCATTGGAAATCACCTCTGCAGCCCTAGACATTACCTGTTAGCCGGGGCTGTCACCTTGGAGGCATTCATGAGGCTATTGGCATGTGTGGGAAAATTTTAGGCCTTTGGAGGCCCAACGTTTCATATCCTTTTCCCAATCTTCCACACTTGAGGCCCAATGTCATCCTACGAGGGAATGACATCACCTTTGGAGGCGTAATTAGATGCAAATTGAATTTATTTTGGTAAAAGTGTAATTTTTTAATAAACTGGCCAGGTTGTCCCTTATATTTTGACCTAAAATAATTAAAGGTCATATTTTTTGTAGAAATAGACATAAAGTGACATTCATTTTCATCATAACTCATCACACACAAGTGGTGGTCTGAAATTTTTTCCCTCTTTAAGGGTTATTAACTAAAATAACTAGTGCGCACCTCTTGGGAGAGATTTATGGTGGTGTATTTTGGCATTTTTCATGGTGGAATGGTCTTCAACTAGGGTTTGACTTGATTATTCTTGGTGAAGTAAGTGGAAAATATGCATTTGTATTCATGCTATGGATGTTTGTTTCATGTCTAATATTATGAAATTGCTTGTTTAAACCCTAGGAGAGAAACAATAAATGCCTCTTTCTCTCTATAGCTATTTTACTAGCTTGATCTTGCCAATTATACATTTTCTTGGGAGTGATTATTAGAGCCCTAAAGTGCTAGTTCTCTAGTAATCTCATTCTTGTCACCAATTAAATTGTCTTTCAAAAGCTAAGGAAGGAAGGTACACTAGGGCCTAGAAGTGCCTATTTTTTGGCAAAACCTCCCTTAGAAAGGGCAAATGCTTGAGGCCTTGAAGTGCCAACACCTCTTTCATTTACTTCTTCCCTTAGCTAAGAATTATCATTATTTTATTTCCCAAGTGATATTGTTACTATTATTGACTCCATAAGCCCCTAAAAGGCACTGATTTCTACACTCTTATGGATGATTGAGACCAAACAATCTTTCAACACATCTTCTTGAAACTTTCACTAACACTAACAACCAAGTTATTTTCTGTTATAATCATTGTTATAACCATTGTTTGTATTCTATATCAGCCTATTATCCATCTTAAACTAACCCATAAAATTGTACAAGGTAAACTACAATCAAACTTGAATTTAACGTGCATTAAAGTGCCTTTTAGAGTACTTTTCTGAGGGTTTTGATACTGTTGTTATTAATTATAATGTGTTGTTGTTGCAAACCTCTACTACAGCCATACTAATCCATATTAAATTGTTTCTAACATCTACATAACTCACTCATAAATTTCTCATAATAATTGTTGAACAATTTGATGAGATAGTTCTTTCGGAATTATCGCATTAGTTTTTTCATTTTCGACGTTTCGGACCAAACCAATGTGGTCCATCATAAAATTGCTGAAAAAATTACTCAATAGGTGTTGATTTTTCATAATATCTTCTTGCAATTCAGAGCATTATTTTTTGTGGTTGTTACAAAACACTTATTGTTGTTACAAACTGATAAAACTACTGCAAATTTGCTTCAACCACCTTCTGGCAGCCATTATAATCCTATTTTCTAGCTAAATCATTTCAAAACTTGTATATGACATAATACTATCATTTAATAATTAAAGTGTTATATTTTGTTGTCATTAAGTACATTTTCTGAAGAATATTGCAGTTGTCATTACTTCATTAAATGTTGTTGTACATTGGTTACTTGTTGCATACATTGGCTACTAGCATTTGCTTTCATGAATTTGATGTCTTATTGAAGCATTAAGATACTTGTTGCTCAACCAATGTTTGTTATTATATTCGTAAGGAGAAGGTACACTTCATTCTCCTTTTCTTGATCCAACAAGACTTAAACATGATTTGAGTGACCTAGACAGAAACAGGTAGTTTACCTTGTCCTTTTCCCTTCCTCAAAAACCCTAGGTCTTGGGACGTCTCCCTTGGAGTGGGTCTTTCCTCCTCCTAAACAAAAATGGGTATCCTATTGAGGTGACAGTGATAGGATTGCCCCCTTGTTACGTCAATCTATGCCTACTTGCCTTTAGGCTTTGGGAAAGTACAAATTGTGCGATAACAGATCATGTTGTATTGGAATCCTACGAAAAGAAAGTGAATAGTTTAATGGAAAATTTTCATGTTGGGGAGAAGCTTCGTCTCCAAGTTTCTTCAAAAAAGGGAAAACATCAAATAAAGATCCCATGTGAAATTTGTGGTGTTGATTATGGAACAAGGGAAATATCACTTGCATCTCGAACATTTATTAACTTTAAAAATTCTCATATGAAATCAAAAACTCATCAACGTAATGTTTTAGCAGTGGGAAGTAGTCAAATTCCTTCATGTAATGATGAAGAAACATGAACAAAAATGGTTGGAGATCAATTTGAGATTGAGAATGAAATCAAAATTCTAAATGATTTCAATGAGAAACAAGATCATGATTTGTTCAAGGTGGTGGAAGCAACACTTGCAGAATATGGGGACATGAGAAGAGTAAAAGTTGAATGTATACGATGCAATACATGGTTTTGTTTAGTACTTTCTAGTGGTAATATTTCCAATTCTTTGAATGAACACATGAAATCAAAGAAGCATGTTACTTCTACATATGAGGCTTTGCATAATACAAGTTGGTTGAGGATTGACACAATTGAGAGACCCAAGAACATTGAGAAGTCCAAACAGACTTTGACTAGGTTCTTGGTTCCATCATCACCATCACTATTACATAAGGGTTCTACAAAACTAGGTGCTTCTACTTCAGGTGTGTTAATTATGCAAGTTTTAATTTAATTCTTTTTGAATTTGAATGTGTACATTATTTTATTTGTTATGTTATTTAAAAGTAGTTTATTTTTTAATGTATTTTTCATATTATTCTAAGTCATTTATCTCCTTTGATATTACAATGTTGGGGGTATTGGGATCCCTATATTGATAGAAATGGGAAGAGACTATATACAAAGTTCATAACCAATGATTAGTGGGGTTGGGAATTATGGACCATAGAGAAGCATACCAAGAGGGCACTATGTTATTATGGTATTGATTGTCATATTGACGACACATATAGGCATATTCATCACCAGAGGAATTTTGAAACAGGAATGTCTTTCAATTCATTGACATACAATTTGTGTAAGTTGATTCCTGAACGTAGTGACTTTAGGATGTGATTATAACGTGAATCAAGGAGCAACATTAAAAGACATGGGAGAGATACAGGGAAATGGAGAAGACTAGACCATTTGACTAAAACTGAACTCAAAATTATTGCACGAGATGCAAATGCTAGCCATAGATTAACAATGTGAGATATTTAGTGGGAGAGGATGGAGGTTTCTACACTGTCTATTAGAATGAGGTCCTCAAAGGAAAAGTTGTTTGAATCTACAAAAAGGAAGGATGTCTTTATTCTTTGCAAGGATGTGTGTCCGGTTCATAAGCAAGGAAAATTACAAGGTAAAGATGTAGTATGGGAATTTTTCCAAGATATTTTTCATAACCTGATGCATCAAAAAGAAGGGAGAAGGTATAGTACATCCACTAAATCCATCTATGAGATGATTAAGTTGTGGGGAGGTCCTAGATTACATAGCTTTATTAGTTTGAATCTAGATGTCCCTTCAATATCTATGACTTTAAGGAAAGTTGGAAAATCATTGACATATATCACAGGGGAACACAATCACATTTTTGAGGCAGTTGGAAAAGCTTATGCTTCTTATAAATCCAAACATGCTATAAATGAATCATTTCATGTATTACTTGTTGAAGATGAAATTGTCATGAAAAAATATATTAGTTGGGTAGAAAAATGTGATATAATGGTGGGATTTTGTGGCAAGAAAGAAGAACATAAGTTCCAATCACATTTCTTAGTGACAGTTGGTGAGGGCATTGTAGGATACAATATTATTACATAAACTTTTAATAATTGTGTGATTGTCCATTCTACACATGTTATTATTGCAAACCTTTTGCATGAAAAGCTTCCTCATTTGGTTCTGGTTGTTCATCCAATGTGCAATAGGTTCAATGCAAATTTTGTTCATTAGTAATGGGAAAAAATAGAAGAATTGTGGAAGAAACATGTTGAAATTTTTTTGGGACCTATTACTGGCCATTCCTCGGATGGAGATAGTAGAAGAAGGCAACTTATGTCGAAGAACTGTTCTTCAACTACACACATTAGATTTAAAATTCCTTGGGAAGGATGGAGGATAACTGGATTATATGATGGTTTCAAAGTAAGAGGACTTCATGACCCGGATTACATCCACAATGGAAAAAAGTTAGTGAATCCTTTGTTTAGCGGTAGATGAGATTTGATTATTGGATAAGAGAAGGTTAGTTTTAACCTTGTCAAAATGGTTTATAACTTTTAAAGTGGATGATCACAAGCTTAAAATTGAATATATAGAGAGGATTGATCGAAAAAAATGGGGTTTAGCACAACACATTACTTCAAGGCATGTTTAGAGGTATTTGAAAGAGATGAGAAGTACATGTGGTTCGAAAGAGAGGACAATAGTTACATAGGCCTATCTAACAATTTTTGTTGACTATATTGATATTTTTTTGTCTTGTGGTTTGACTCTTTGGGAAACAATATGAAATTCTTCAAGAGTTCATCATTTCTTTATGTTATGGTTATGTTGGGTATGAAAAAAATCTCATACTAATGCCGACATAAATTTAATTAGCAAAGAGGCATATCAAGATGTGCAAATTTCTTACCACTTTGCAATTTTTTTGATGAGATTGTTTAGGGATCAATACTCTAACTTTCCATGTGGATTGCACCTGAATGGGTCATATGTATGTGAGAATTTCTTTAACAATGTTGGTGGGAGGGTTGGATTAGAGAGGGCCTATGATTTCATTGACTTACTTCATGCCATTGGATCCATTAATAGAGTTGTTGAAGAAGAAAGAAATCCCAATGGATTCATTTTAATCAATCTCATGAGAAACAAATGCACATATGGAATACATTGCACCAACAAGTAAGTGAGGACATTGACATTTTGTCACAATATGATTCAATATATACAAATGAAAAAAATTTCAAAGCCCTCTAGGATTGGAGGATGCATGTGACATTTATCAAATCTTGGCATGCAACCAAAGAGAGACACAATTTTCTTAGTGATTTAAACCATGGATAGACGATCACAATTTTCCAACATTCCAAGTTGTGGATGAATTAGTGGGTGATTCTCCACCAAGTCATTCCAACTCTATATTCCAATATTTTCCCTCAATGGTACTCAATGACAATGAATTGAAAACAATGGAAA
Organism: Picea sitchensis; assembly: GCA_010110895.2. Lineage (NCBI taxonomy): Eukaryota > Viridiplantae > Streptophyta > Pinopsida > Pinales > Pinaceae > Picea > Picea sitchensis. The sequence continues at coordinate 7,032 of SNQJ01S0108100.1, forward strand.
GGGAGTGGAGGCATGGGTTGGGTGAAATCTTAGATTCCATTCATGAGAATGCAAACATCACAATCAAACCATTGGTGGATATTGATGGTAAGGATATGTATAAATCTTGTTTGGTTAGTTAGTTGAATGGAAATTTGACATTATCCAAGGATAGGTTGACTAAAGTGAGAAATGGGGTCTACTTTAGGCGAGATGAGAGCACTCCAAAAAAGGGTGCTTCAATTGGTTTTGTATTTGGCTCAGATTGTGTAGTGTTGTTTGAGAGCAAGTCTATATGTGTCATTGGATGTGCTACAAGAAAAGATGTTTCTCAAACTACAAAACAAGTTGTTTCTTTTGGGATTTGGTACATTGGAAGAGTTCAAAGAATAAGAAAGAAGGATGGTAATAGGGTATTTTATTACCATAATGACAATGATGTTTTGGATAGGCCAGAGGGAGTTGAGCTTCAACTTTGTTGGTAGAATCAAATAAAGGGGAAACACATGGACAAGTATGATTTGATGGATCATAATTTCATACAACTTGAAGTTGTTATAGCAATGGCCAAGTTATCATAGAATAATAGGAATGATACATACAAATTAGAATAAAGTGATTACAATTTTTTTAATATTTTGTCAAAAATCTAAATAGGGTAAAGTTTTCACATTGTTTTCAAAACATTCTACTTTATTTTTTCCTTTTTATTGTTATCTTATAGATTACTTATAAAATATTCTTGGTTGTATTCTTGTTGATTTGTTTGTAGTAGTTTGATACTCACTTATAATTTTTGGCCTCAGGTTCGATGAATGGGTCAGATGGCCAATGGTTGGGATAACTCAACATGCAATTATTGGGCTTTAAATATTTCTTATTGATTTCTTGCAAAGTGGATTTTGAGGGTTCTTGAAATTTCTGCAATAGCTTCAAAATGGGCACTTGTGCCCTTGGAATATAAAACTATAAGGATTTTAATTTTTCTAGATATTATAGTCATGCTTGTGATGGAGTGGAAACAAGGCATCAAACTTGTTGAAACTTTTAAAAGGATGAAACCATTTCTCAGTGAGGTCAACCTCTTTACTGAAATCACTCGGAAACCTCCAAGTGGATGTTATAACTCTTCTAGTTCATTATTTGTGATAAAATGAACTTTGTATTATGCTTTTTGTGCAACTTCAAGATATTCAAGTTTTTTACTTTTTGAGTTCAACGACCCTCATTTTCATGTGCATGTTTATCATTTCAAAATACGATTGACATACATAGTAGGCCCCTCGTCCTGTTGTGTATGTCCATGGACATGTTTTGATTTACTGTAGGACAACAATATACACATAAGGAGACACAATTTATATCGATGGAAGAAATGAACATAAGGGATACCAACTTCATATTCTTGATCTTCTCCTATCATAAGGTTCCCTCAGCCTCACATCCTTATCATGATGCATTCTATGTTTATTTTTATGCTTCGAGCCTTTATCCTAATAACCTTCTACTATCCCCATTCTACACTTGACCTACCAATATGCAAATAAATTTTGTATGGGCCTTTGTGGCTACATCAGAGAAAACTTCATTGATGCTTAACTTTATTCACCCTTGACGACTTATTCCAAACATCTTCAACCGATGATCATATTGTGCCTTGGAAATTGGTTCCATCTATATACCACCTTCCATGTGTTTGTAGCAATGGGTCCTTCAATGTGTCACATGTAATGGCTCCTTCCATGTGTGACACAACCCCACTCTCACAGTAGCCGGTCGCTCCACCAGGACCTTCTTCCTCCTTGGCCCGAAGAACTCAAAGGTTCTTCTGATCCCCTCTCGGGAATCCTCCGTACCCACAGAAACCTCCACTCGCGCGGTCCTCCCTTCCTCGATTATCGAAGGATCGGCTCTCGCGTCTTCGCGAGTACACCAGCCGAGTATCAGACCCTCGGATCCCCGAGGCCCGATATCTCTAGTCAACGTTGACCTCCTCTCGACTGGTCAGAGTTTCGCTTTATCGCGACTTCGTGACCCCCGTCACTATTCCTTTGGATCCCCAACCTCCGAGACCCGAAGCGCCGAGATACCGACAACCCGTTATCTCGCCTCTCGCTTCCTCGCTACTCTCCAAACCAATCTCCTGAAACCTCAACTCCCGAGGGCCGATGTCCCGAGGTCACGTGTCACCTCATCCGACTATGACCCCCACCATGCACGAAATTGTCGGGACGTTGTTTCTCGCGTTCTCGCAATCTCCCTTTACGAGAAGTAGGAATATTCCCTCGCGAACTCCCGATACATCCGACCTACGAGTCGAGTCGTGATCCCTGAACTTCTCCTCAGCAGATTCAAGTCTTCGATTCTCTTCCTCTGAAAGAGTTTCTCTGTTCGCCACCTTTGGTTTGCGCGAACTCCTTCCGATTCTGGTCCCACAGTGAACGAGGAGTTGTCCCTCCTGAGCTTCGTTCCTCTGACTCCTTCAGAAAATGCTCGGGCACTTTGCTCACTCTTCAACCTTCAACCACTCTCCAAGTGTTGAAGTCTTCTGGGTCCTGTGCACTCACGCTTGCAACAGCTTCAACCTCCCTCCTCTCAGACTTGCCACTGAGACTCGAATTCGACCTGCACTCGTCTGCCCGGCTCGAATAACTCAAACCCAACCTTGGGCAAAAGAGAACCAAAGTTCAACTGCTTAGCCTCCTCAACGCACTCTATGCGGAGGTATTCGACTGCACTCGATGCAGGAATCTCCTGGCCTAAGCAAAGAAACAATTGAAACTCATTCTCTCAGGTTTCTAACTTGATATGCAATCACATAAGCAGCATATAAAAGATAAGCATAAAAGGAAAAAAGTAAGAAAAAGCATAGCATCAGCAGCACAAAGGTATCAAACACATCCATGGGAATTGAATCAAAGCTCTTCTATTAATTCAATGTCTGTACACGGAGGTTCTTCGCAAGCTCTCTGCTCTGTTCTCTCTTGCTCCTGTATGAATGAATGAGAATGATACAATGATACAAGGGAGGGTGTCTATACTCCGTTTCCCTCTCAAAAGCTAAACTGTCTAATCTACAGTTAATTATTCTATCTACTTGCATTAAATCTAAGTAAATGCCTCAGCTACCTAAGGACGAGAGCTTATCTGCTCAAGGCCCGTTACAATGTACAAGTGCGCTTCATCTCATCAAAACATTAATGTTTGGCGCAGCCATATATCACAATGGTTCAAAATTTTGAAAGCTGGCGCTTTCCAGCTGTTCCTTGGTCTCCCCGCGCTGGCTCGCTTGATGAGGTGTGGATGCTCCTGCATCAATGTGCTCAAACCATGACTTCTTCCAACTTTATTTTGATGGTGGATTTTCCATAGTACTCATGATTGATTTTATATGTTGGATGGCCTTCCATAAACATAATGGTTACACTGAAATGTAATACTTCCTATGTTAATAGTCTCTATGTTCAAGTCCTTTTCATAACCATGCCCTTCCATCAAATTATCTCCATTAGGAATTGACTAAAATTTCACGTGCCTTACCTCCAAGGGCTTTTCCCAATCCTATTACCAATGGTGGTCTCATAGATCTCTATAAAAATGTGACCATTTTGAGTTAGATTAGCCTCGATGGGATTTAATCTATTTGTACACTTTGACAACTAATATCAATTCAATGGTTATCCTCTTAAACACACTTAACCATTTACGTAGTTCATATCTCACTTTGGCATACAAAAGGCTTGTGTTTGATTTCACTTTCTTAGGATAAATCTTGTGATCCATTTTACGAATCGAGTTTTGGTGGGGAAGGAAAGTATGGAGTATAGGATATGGGATGTTTCAATAGAGAGTGACTTATGCATCTCAATCAATTCTATCCATCGGCATGAGAATGCATGAGCTGATAATTTCCACCATCATGAACTCCCTCTAAAGTGTAGTAGATTCCACTTTTCCATCCCTTATTCACTCATCCCTTTCATGTTTTAAAGGGTAGGGTTGGGGAATCATCCAAAGGTTCCAAATTTATCCATCCCCCCTTTTCAATTTGTCATAAACTAGCAAGTTATTTAATCTTTCCAAGGTCATTTCATGTTCTTTTGGGCTAAGGGTCCCATTCATTAGAGCCATTCTATAGCAAGAGAAATAATTGCACCCTTGTAAGTAATAAAAGAACATAACCAATTGATTAGTTGAATGGTATAGTCTCCAAAATACAACACTTGACCATGATCATTCAGATTAGCCACGACCAAAATCAATTATATTGTAAAACTTGATGCATGTTGTTTAGTTCTAGATTTAGGAAAGATATCATTTCTTGATCACATTTCCATAGGTCAGGTCTCCTACCATCATACATAAAGGGAACTTGATTGATTATTGTGATTCAAGTAAGTTGCTCAGATTGGGTCCAACACCCTTAGAACATGTTTTTCCAAGTAACATTAACTCAATTTGCAAATCAAAAAACATATCCATATGAGTTTATTTTTACTATAGTTGGGTTATTATTGGAATGTAGGACATATTTTTTTATCGAAACCAATTCCTGGAAGGGCATGATCATTGTAGTAGTGATAAATCTGAGAGACTACTAAAAATTGTGATAAGTTCGCGAAGACTCTGATTATAGCTGTGATAAATCCTATCCAATCCAAATATTGTGTCAAACACAGGGTCATAGTATGCCAATCCATTTCAAGGGGTTTTTTGGAAAAGGTTGTTTTGTGTGATGGTTTTGTCAAGGTCTCAAAGAGGGATGCAAGAAGGTTTTCCTTCCTCTAGGCCAATTTATTCCTTCTTCCACACAACATATTTTTCTAGTAGCTTGATTGTCTTATAGACATCCTTGAAATGACCATTTTGAAAATAAAAGTGTCATCCTTTTTTCAATTCTATGGACTTTGGTAGAATAATTGTGTTGAAATCAACCAATAAATCTTTATTATTAGTCATGTTTCACATCGCAAATCTCGAAGTCTCTACAAATCAAGTAACCTCATTGCATCGATGTGTCCATGGCCTTCCTATTGGTCTTTTCGAATCCCTCTCTAGTTGAAATCATGTTGTGAGGGGAGGTTTGTCTCCCCCACATTCATCATCTTTAATAAGAATCAGGTTGGTGTGATTCATATTTGTGTAGACAATTTTACAAAAAGTTGAGAATTGCATTAGGAAAGAAACATAGTATTCTTTGGATTATGTCAAAGATGAATGAACAAAGATAATGAACATTAAGATTATACAGATGTTTCCAGGATGTTTTATTATGGTAGCCTGACCATTGACATGTGTGGTCATAATGTTGACTCTCTCTTAATATTACAAGTGTAAGTGAGAAATCACCATTAAGAAAATCAAGGTTTTGTCAACATGTAAGACAGTGAGTTGATCAATGGATCAATTTTTTACCCATCATACTACCCACTACCACCTTGTTGAAAAGTCATTTCATAACAAATTCTCAGTAATTAGAATAATGGAAGTGAAAAGGCACACTTACAATCATTTTATCTAGCATTAATCATGGATTTGACACAAGAAAAAATCATGATGAATGGTTTACAATCGTGATAAAATATTTTCTACATGACTCTGACTTTCATTTTTTTCGATGGAGTTCACAAAAAAAGTTCTAATGGATTGATTTCCTCCACAATGAAGGGTTTGGTGAGTTCTGATGGAATTCCCTCCAAATGTTGGATTCATTTGATACCTATCTTGAATAATCCCATGAGCCTGTTGTGTATGCCAATTTTCATAACCACTTGGCATACACAAGGCCCTCTTGGCATACATAGTAGGCCTCTGGGCCTACTATGAGATGCATTTAACAATATTTTATAAACTTGATCTAGTTACCACTAGTCACCTATAGATAATATAATGTTGTGCATAACACTTATGTGACCAACATTATTACTTATTTACTATATTGGTTTGCATATTGATAACCTAATATTTTACATCATATGCAAGATGGAATATTACAACAGTACATGAAATCTGAGCCCATCCCTAAAAATATTGATGATCTTGTAAAATTTGTTGTGGAAGATACTCGGTAAGAAATGGTCATTTATTTTGACAAAAATAGTATTGATCTTATTGTTCACATGCTTTTAATTGATGCACAGTTGATGCTACTTAGATGTTCTCATATATTATGTTTTAACAAAATGGTAATTCTGTAGAAATTTGCATTTTTGTTTGCTTCTAGACTAAAATATATGGCCAAGAATCATATAATTTCTTGTATCGTTAAGATAGTAATGTTGAAATATTTATTCTCCCTACCAGCTTTAGTATAGCACAAAAATAGACCAAAATAATCTAAATTGTCATGAGGACTTGACTAGTCTTGTCAGCTTGAGAACAATATTTGTAGACTGTGAGCAATTTGATATGTGATGTTGTTGGGTTTCAGACACATTTCAGAGCTTCCTAGAATAGTTTAAGTTTCTTGATGTGATGCCTCTATCTTTGTTGGATAGAGTTGCTAAAGAAATATTTATCACACTCAACTTGTTTATCCATACCTTTGATAACCCTTGTGGGGATCCCATTTAAAAAATATGTAGCAGTTATTGGTATAGGTTCAATTGTTCATCAATGAAGTAGATGTGACTTATGAGTCTTTTCATTGGTATTAACTAATGACATGTTTGGCCTCTAAAAAGGTACAAAAAGAGTAGAACTAAGTAGAATAGTGGGATGTTAAAAAAATCAACATAGAAGAGACATTTCCACCATAATTGCATTCTTTTAAAACTTGAAAATACACTTGAAAAATGTTGAGATATGCATGCCACCTATATACTCTTCAATTGTGTTTCTTGTTATGGTCCCATTTGAAATTGGAAATTTTCTTATTTATTCATCCTAACATCTGTAGTCACAGTCCTACACCTCACGAATTATTGGTACTATTGGAATTTAGGAACAAGCATAGGTCCATTGTAGCCCCATGTCAAAAACATTGAGATGCCAATGTTTTTGCAATGCTTTCTTATGGTTAAATAGTCTTTATGGGTGGGAAAACATTGAGATTAGTACCTCAAGTTTTTTAATACCTTGTGCATAATATATCTAGGGTTGAGATGGAGTACACAAGGTATTTAGGTCAACCTTTTTTTGGTGTTGTAACACCCTTGTTTCCTCCATCTTGTAATTAATCATTAATCATAATCACCATGCTATGACATGGGAACAATGTAAATGTATTACTATTTGGATAGCCAAACAAATGACTGTGGGGGTGAAGCCTTGAAAGTATTAGCCATGATATCACTAGAGGAAAGAATGTGAAAACTATAAGAAAAGGTTCATTATATCGAATGACCCCAAATTTCCCTTGTTGAGGATAATAAACCTCCTTTGGATCCCAAGGAGAGAAATCAGTTAATGAAGAAAGGACTGGTGGTTGAACCATCAACCAACCCCATGAATGGAAGCATGGTCTAGCTGAAGAATGTCAGCTCGAAGTACCATAGGGTCCTGCAAACCCAGACTGACTCGAGTTTTCCTTCTGACAAAAGGAACAAGATATGAGGGATGTGCATGCAAGGCACATAAGAGAATAAAGACAAGAGTGGAGAATGAGAGAATCTCTCCAGCTGAGAATGGGAAGAAGGCCACGAGATTGATGCTGAGGAAGCATATGATAAAATGCATCGAGGCCATAACAAAGAGAGAAAATACCTGAGAGTTTGTAGAGAATGGGACCTTAGCAGAATACCACAAGCTTGATGTTGAGGAAGCATCTGATAAACCTCGCAGAAGATGTGAACGAGAAAGGATCGCTGAGAATTGACATAAATTCCTTAGTGATATCATGGCCAGAGTGCTAAGAATGAATACCTCTGAGCCTATGGTTGGGTGGAAAGGAGAACACCCACAGTCAGTTAGTTGGCTGCAACCTGTAATACATAAGTATTCTCATATCCTGTGTAATTGAACTGTAACTATGAATTAAAGTTGGATATCCTATGAATGATTCCACGATGTGCATGTTGTCTTGATAATTAGACTATATCCCTTTATATTTGCTTGATTGTGTATGTAAGCAAGTAAGGAACTATATGGTTTGTACACGCAAATGCTCAAGCCTTGTAGTGACTCAAGTTTAAGCAGAAGAACTGCGAGTTCATTGACCTTGGACATAGTTTCTCGTATGCATGGCAACACTCCCAATTTTTTCGAGCCTCCTAGGAAAAAGGAGTTTGATAAGCTCAGGAGAAAGAGTGCAAAGTGTGCACCAGTGCCTAAGTCCTTCAGAATTGATGAAACTCAAGAAGGATAGCGAGATTCAAGCCTTGAAAGGGGATACCTTTCCATTTGGAAGACGAGCGAATGAGATCCATTCGGGAGGACCCATATGACCAACACCTAAAGACCTTAGGCTAAGTCTAAGGAAGATAAGAATTCCTGGCTTCGGAGCTCCGGAAGTTCGAGACTTCAGAGTATTATCGACCTTACTAGCCTTAAATTGGTCGAAGGTAACCAGGAGATTCGGTTATCGACAAGTTGACCGACAATGGACAGTTTCCCTAGTGACTAGGTGAATCTATCTTACCATCTAAACACGGGATCCAACTACCCATCGCGAAGTAGCGTGAGCCACCGATCGATAAGTTTTGGGAATTCCCTCAGCCTTTGGATCTACACCGAGAGAACTTCAGCGAAGTTCCACTTTAGGAGAATGGAGATGCTATAGCATCAAACTCCATGAATGCTAAAGTTACTAAGTAGCAGAGATTGTTGATCCAAGGGGTACATAGACCAACCTTAGTCGTGAGATCGAAGGGCTTGAAGGACGGTCATTCTGGAGTGACATAGTGCAGTGGCGTCACCCAGGGTCATGTGGATCCAAGTTTGATGTTCCACGTGTCACTCAAATTCGTGTGTATCCCATACCTTATAGACCCATTGAAACGTGACATGTGACCCCCATGACCCTTACATGTGTCAATCTCTGGTACAATCTGCTTAGGCAAAGTGATTGGTAGAGTGACCGAAACTCTGGGAGTCCGGGACTTCAGGGCTTCGAAGGATTTGGGAGTAGTATTGTAAATAGACTAGAAGGCCCAGAGGCCAGAGTCACGTGGAAATCTTACAAGACTGCGGAAGTTCGGGACTTCAGGTGGTCTCGTGCGAAGATAGTGAAGAGGCATAAAATGCTGAAGTGCTAAAGCACTGAAGTGTCAAAGTGCCAAATCCCTCTACCACCAATATTATAGAGGAATATTAACTTGCAACCCAAAGCTCAAATTTGAGCATGGTAGCAGTCATTAGAACGCTACGGGTAAGTAGAAGAGGATGAAGACCTCAGACAAAGGATTTGAGATGTTAAGAAGAGCGAAATTTTGATGCCCCATCCCTAGGAAAGTTACTCAAGGGTCGGGTGTATTACAGGTGCACATAAACACTATAGTCCACATCAACATTACACAAAGAGTTGAAGCATCGGCCCTACTAGGGTTGTAGTATAACACCAAGCCCTTGAACCCAAGGCTATCTTATTATAGTGGCATATCCCTATGTTGGGATGTTAGTGCACTTGTTTTCTTATTTTCAAATTTATTTTGTGATTTGTAGGTGTATAAAAGTTTTATCATGATTCCATATTAAGGGGTAGAAATAAAAAAAGGTATTAAAAATGTCTCGAAAAAAATAGATACCTAGGTTATCTAGTAAAATAGGGGTTTTAAACATTGTAAATATGTATTGGAAGGGGGTAAAAAAAAAGAATTTGGGGGGGATTTTCAATATCCAGTGAAATTTCCCGCAGGGGTGTAGACCGATTGGCAAGTGTCGTGTAAATGGAAGGAAATGTAAAAAGGAGGTCTCAAGTTCGATTCTCACCCCAATTTACCCATGCCCCATCCTTGCAGGTTGTGTGGATGCACCTGGAGGTTATAGAGGTAGCAAACGGGAATCGAACCCATGTCACGTGAGTACGAGAACCGTGATTTGTCGATTTCGTCAGTCACAAAAAAAAAATTCAGTGAAATTAAGGTATTCTTTAATATCCCACGAATGAATGTGTTATGTCACAAGTTCATTGAGTGAATCCCCCGTGAGCATTACCTATCATCATTGCAACTCATTTTACTGAAAACATTGCATATTTAATGATCTCGTTCATCGGTGCATAGGTATGCCATGGATGACTATAAAGTTTAAGTATGAGTTGGAGTCATGGAGAAGTCATCCATGATTGATAGAGGACATCCTAGCCTTAAAAATCCATTTTTTTCTGGGCATAAGTCTTGCCTAAATTAACTTTTCATCTGAAAAATCATGGGATAAGTCGGCGATGGTCAGATGTCTTGGATGTGACCGATAATGAGAAAAAATTTAAATTTGCATAATATTAATAATAACTAGGAAGGAAACAATGAATATAGCTCCATCTTCTCTAGAATAAGAGATGGAGTCGCTCAACTAATCACAAAATAAATAAATGTTTTTTAATATTCCAGTAAAAATCAAAATATAATTTAACTAATGTAAAACTTTGAAGTGAAGACAAAAATTTATGGTCAACCCATGTTAATAGGTAGTCAACGACAAATCGATTACTATATAGACTACTTGGCGGAAAGTTAATTTTTGAACATGAATTGTTTTCCACCACTTATTTTTTATACAATATGGGAGACTTTGCTTAAGATCTAGGTCTAATAATATATGAATTGTTTTCCCCCACTTATTTTTTATACAATATGGGAGCCCTTCCTTAATATATGGTCCTAATAATATATGTGTTACCATCATGCATGCTCTGTACTTATGTGTTTCATCAATGTCGGTCATTCGATCGAGTCTATCTCTAATACCCCTTAGTATATTGTCATTCGAGAATTCTACATGCAAACATGGTAGCTTCACTCACACCAATTGTTTTGTAGATTCTTATGATCTTGGATCAAAGCAGATTGGCCACTTTTGTATGGATAATAACGTCGATCCCCAAAACCATCAACCCTTCAACACCCTTTATGTGTCCTTTTTAGATTTGAAGAAGAACCCCATACATCCCCTTACCAACAAAAGGAACTTTAGAGCATGACCCAAAAAAGGGAAACATACTTTTTGGAGCCAATCATTTAAGGTTCACTTAGCAATATACCTACCATAGAATTTACAGTTAGGGTTGCATTGTTATAATCCATAATTTTCTCTAACATCATGTCTTCCCTAGCCACCAATCTCACCCTACTTCACTTTTGCTTCGCACATTGCCTTGCCTTCATTTCCTTACTTTTTCTTGCATTATCCATATTGTTCTATAACCCTCCATCATCACCACTCAGTTCTTCCCATTCCAAGTTTATCCCTATGAAACCCAATCCTCTCGATTCCAATTGTGTGCTTCTTTCCATGTCCTCCTGGTTCTGATGGCTTGCCTTTGACTGAACCAAATTTAACTCAATTTCAACACCTGCATACCTATTCCCCACTTGGATTTGATAGTCATTAGAGTTTCACTATGAACATCCTCTTCGACCTTACCTCCATACACATCAATGTGTAAATCCACACTAGGTGTTTGGATCCTTGTACCATAGCCTTTAATGATCTTTACATGACTGATATCTCCATCCTTTGAAAAATTTCAATCCATTTTTTTTCCTGGCACTAAAGCCTTCTCCTGCAGGTTTAATGTTGTCATGGTATACATGGTTCATCACTAGTATAATGACCTATTACAATCACAAGAATCTACCTTCCCTAATATCGGTTTGCAAAGTAATTATCTAACTTCTCCTTGGACTCCATCTACCTCCTTGAAAGTCCACAATAATTTATTCTTACATCCTAACTCATGTTGATTATTGAAATGATGTAGATATATTACTAGATTCCCTCATTATTGAATGGGTTTATCACATTATGATATATTCTTACATAATAATACATGTTTATGGAGTAGGTTCACAAGTGAACATATGTTTATGGAGTAAGTTAACAATTGGACATATGTTTATGTCCAGTAAGCTAATAAGTGAACACTTGTTTATGTAATTTCTAAAAAAAAGTTGTCGAATACCACTCTTGAAATTTAACAAAAAATCACGACATTTCAAAAATTATATTGTTTTTCATTTTATATTCATATAAATTAATATACTAGCATTCACAAAAAAATTATAAATTGTCATTTAAAAAAAACATTATTAGTTATTTTCTAAGGTTCAAAGTAATAGAATCAAGCAATTAAAAACATATTTTCAATAGAAATATAAATGCATCAAAAAAAATTATAAATTGTCATTTAAAAAAAATATTATTAATTATTTTCTAAAGTTCAAAGTAATAAAATCAATAAATTAAAAACATGTTTTCAATATAAATACAAATGCAAAATAAAAAAAGGTATATTGAAAAAGCAAAACTACTATTTCAATTTAAAAAACAAATTTGAATCACTCAAAATATCAAAAACATAAATACAATCAATAACATACAAACTCTTACTTAAGTGTACTACATTTTATTATTATTCTTATTATTTTCTTGGAAAAAATACCATCATTTCCATTCAAGAGGAAATAAAAAAACAAATTTGAATCACTCAAAATATCAAAAACATAAATACAATCAATAACATACAAACTCTTACTTAAGTGTACTACATTTTATTATTATTCTTATTATTTTCTTGGAAAAAATACCATCATTTCCATTCAAGAGGAAATAAATTAAAATGTAATGTTAATAGTTTCAAAATCCTCAAAACAATAGTCTCATTTGGTTTAAATATCTTCAAAACAAGAATCTCTTTTGGTTCTTGTTCTTATTCTTATTCTTTGTTTTGTTAGATGGTTGATATTATTAAGTTAGTCTCATTTGGTTTAAATATCTTCAAAACAATAATCTATTTTGGTTCTTATTCATTGTTCTTTGTTTGGTTAGATGGTTGATATTATTAAGTTTTATAATGTTTTTTTTAATGTTTTTTTTTTGTTTGTTAGAAATGTTCGTCACTTGCAGGGTCAACATTTTAATCGTTGGTTAAGAAACCAAAATCCAAGGGCATCTAAGTCGTCAAAATCACTCGGGAATTGCACTCGGTGTAGGCCACACCAACCCTTAACATGGATGGATTTTTGGGTGTCTCCTCCTGACTAAACACATCGTAAGGCTATTGAACTCGTGTCGCCTAGCAATTGAAACCCACACCTTAACCAATTAAGCTAGCCAAAATTGACTTTTTTGGATGTATTAACTACATATCCAACAAATCATTTATTTGACTAAAAATAAAGGAATCAAATAATGATAATAAGAATGTTTAATATTCAAGAAAGCATTGTTCTACTCAACAAAAAATAACAACTTTTGGTTTATTCAAATTTATTCCATAGATTTCAGATTACATTATCTAGAAAGTATTATAAATGTTAAGTGGTTAATAAATTTGGTTTAGGAATATAATTTGATGTAGTCTAAACATTCTACGTTTTTATCTTTTTCCTACAGGTTTTGTCCAAAATTTAGTCAGAAATTTATAAAATTGTTGAGGTTACATCTTGTGGGTGACCTCGAGTTTTTGAAGGTGTTGAATTTGGATTTGACATTATTTAATTTAAAAATAAGAAAATTGTGTAAAGTTGTGATATTTACAATTTTAAAAAAAATCATTTTTTTCTTTTAAGATAGAAATATGTTACCTTCTATTAACTGAAATTGAACTAGTACATAGCCATTGTCTTGATGCCAAAGCTGACAACTAAGGAAACCAGCTCTAACACTAAACTTGAGTTTAAAAAAGAGTTTTCCTAAATGGCCAAAATTGAAATGTTGAAAAAGAGTATATTGTCTATCAAATTTAAACAAAAAAACTAGAAACTGAGACAAAAGAGAAATCATGGAACATAGTTGAAAGACCATCATTCTTCAGGTGCACTCTCGCTACCATGGTGTTGGGGAGGAGCCGACCACTCTGGGACAATTACGCTCTGGACAGGTCGACCATGAGACATCGGCCTAAGATGCAAACCAGATAACCTGTCAAATTAGAGTTCCCCAATTTTAATTTCCATCTGCTCCTGACGATATTTCTGCTCATCCATATCCTTGCGAAGGTCAAAGATAAGCTGCAATTGATATTCTAAAAAGTGGGTGAGTCATTCTTCCATTCACTACATAGAAGTATGCTCATGTTGCTGCAAAATGTTGTCATCCTCATTTCCCCTATGCTCCTCAGAGTTAGGAGTGTTGTCCTACTCATTCCCATCGAGAGGACTTCTAGGAGCCTCCTCATTGATTGGAGGTAACTCTTCCTCTACAATTGCATGACCTCATAATTCCTCCTCGAGATGAGAACCAAAAGAACTACCCTCATCCTCTTGATACTCCATATAATGTTGCATTGATTCAGAGCTACCAGAAGAAGGTGATGAGTAGCAATGCTGATTATAAAGACTACGAGTGGTGCCACTGCCATGACGCGACCTGGCTCTCTCATGAGACATGTTGCATGGAAGGGGTGGGTTTAGAATAAAAGCAAATAGGAAGTTGGAGAAATAAGAGACTGAAGACCACCCAACAGTGAAGGAATGGAGCTTTGTGATACTAGTGAGGGTTGCGATAGAAAAATCAACCCAATGTAGGCCTTTGCACAAGAAAAACGACATATTGTTCTGAGAATTAACAATTCACATAACTACAACATTAATAACAATCAGATGAACAATACCAAAGTGGAAGATTTGATCCATCACCATACTCAAAAATTCATGGGATTGAATGAGATGTTTTAATTCATGGGATTGAATTAAAACTCATGGTAGCCACCGATCTTGGGAAAACAAATAACACCAAGTGTTTGCGCAAGAAACCAAATGGAAACTCGTCATTGACGAGGAATTAACACCCTATCCGAGGTTTAAATTGAAGGACATGGGTGTGGGCTTTGATCCACTTATGTGTTCACGGGTTACGATATCATTTAATACAATATCTATGGGTGCAACCACATGTTCAACCACTACCTCAAGGTGTCCCCATAGCTCCAGGTTAAGCATCCCTCATTGGAACTGAACCTTGCCCAATGGTGAAAAACTCCTCGCTTTCCAACATTGGATCCACCCCTTTGGAAAAAAAGAAATCATTTAAAAAAAGTTTTAAAAGGAAATTTTGGTTTCTCAAAATTTCTCTTCACTCATAAAACAAAATAAATTTATTAACAATTAAATAAAATAATTTTTCTTTCATTTAAACTTTGTAAAATAAAATTTCTTTTAAGTATTATACACACTTCGTTCTGTAAAATAAAATAAGAATAAAACTTATAAAAACAAAACAATAAACACTAAAAATATATATTTAAAATTATGTGAAATTGCCATGATAACTTCTACATTGCAACANATAACAAGGCTGCATAGCAACGTTGCCTACCGTCGTTGCGGCTCATGTTACTCACAACATTGCATACTTAATGAGCTCGTTCCATGGATGGCCTTAAACATAATATGGAATCATGGAGGAGTCGTCCGTGCTCAACAAAGGACAAGCTAGACTTAAAAATCAAGTTTGTCTGCCCACTCGCTTAATTTAAAAATTCATTTGAAATATATCGGGAAAGTCAACGCTGGTTGAATGTTTCGGATGTGATCAACAATGAGAAAACATTTAAAATTGTGTGATATTAATAACAAGAGCAATCGTTAGAATATGCTTGTCTAATTGTGTGAGTCCTTGTCTTAGAATGTGCTTGTCTAATTGATAAATACAATTAATTAGAATTGAAAACATTTAAAATTGTATGATATTAATAATAAGAGCAATAATTGCAAAGTAGTGAGTCTTTATTTTAGAATATGCTTGTGTTTTGTTTAATTGATAAATACAATCAATTAGAATTGGTGGGATTGGAAAATCAATAACCCCTTTAATAAAAGACTTAGTTCTCATGTTTATATAGTAACCAAATTACATTTACATACCAAAAAAAAAGGGTGCAAAGGATTATATAAATCAATTTGAACTTTTATCACAATGACAAATATGTGTGAACCCTTCTTTTGTGTGTCTTAATGATATGAGAAGAATTAAATAACAATGCAAATATTTACATAGAGGAAGAATAAATGTTATAAAAGTAAATGCACCGTTTAAAGGTAAATGCATGTAATAAATTTATATATTATAAATCCATATTCAAGTGCACTAGCGTACATTAATTTTACCATGCACCATTTAAAGGTAAATGCATGTAACAAAGATTTTAGCAAGTTTTAGCTTAGCATGTTCAAGTGCAACGATACTAAACTAGCATATCCCCTAAAAAGGCTAATGGGATTGTTGAAGTAAATCAAGAAAGGTTTTTTTTAGTAATGTTGTTAATGAGAACCATAAAAATATTGTAATTAGAATTATCTTATTTAGAAGTGGTAGTCTATTTTGATTGACATGTGCCTGTCAACAACAACAACAATAATAATAATAACATGAATCTCTAACATAAAGTAATGAATTTTTTTTAATTTATAAGTTATTTTGGTTATAATAAATAAACACGTAACAAAGGAACAATACAAAGACTTTACATTTATCATCATCCTATACCAATCAAATTTATGCAACACATAAACAAAAATATACCGACTTATCTTGACAATTATGAAATTTCAATAAGAAGTTAAAATAACATTACTTGAGGAAGAAATGGGCAAATCAAGGGATGACAATGAGCCACAAAATCTAGCAGGTATAGACAAAGATTTGAAAAACTCCATAGAAAACACTCATTTTCCCCTTCAACACCATTTATAGGAGACATGGGAGACCATGTGCAGAGGATAGGGTGAGTTGAAATAGGCCTTGGAAAGAATCACAGTCAACCAGGAGAATATTGCACTTCTCCACATGTAGATGAATCATGGTAGAGATGGTCCTAATAAAAATGGGAACAAGGAGGCTAGTGGATGTTAAGGTTTAAGCTATTATTAGGTTTCTTTTCAAATTACTATATAACCATAGCATATATAGGATCACTAAGAAATACACAATCACAAGAGACACATCATTTATCCTAGGAAACCCTCATGGGGGAGAAAACCCAACAAAAACTTCCTTAATATAGATAGCCAATACAATGCCAAGAGTTAACTCAAATACAGAAATTCCTCTCCCAAGAATGTGCCTCTCTCTCTCTTCCTTCTTCTCCAACTGCAACTCGAAACTTGCACTCTTATGAATAAGTGAGTGTGTGTCCAAATGAGGTGCTAGCCTCTTTATTTATACAATCTGGAAGACGTTGGAGTGAGGTGTCTTTTCACTAGCAGGGTCGACTTTTCAATCTGGGTGGTTATAACCACTTTAATATATTATGGGGCTGACTTCTCATTTAGCCTATTACAGTTAGGGTTTGACCAATCCGCAAAAGGGGATTTGGTTATTTACAATACCCGACATGATCAATCCGCAAAAGGGGATTGATATAATGAATAATACATCAATAATGAATATAATACTCTTTGCAATTACAATAATTCAACACTCCCCCTTAACAAGAAGGGTATTCTACAACAACAATAGGCAAGAGAGAGGACAACATCATCAACAACATCTTGGAACAATCACTGACATATCTATAAATCATCGAAAGTTTTTCTCATCATCAATATCATCATTCTCAACAGACAGCTGGAATGGTATTATCATCTGCATCAACATGGATTAGTATAAAAACTGATACATCATCATCACAGCATGAGGTTGGTCACATCCTCACAGCACGAGGCTGGTCACATCATCACAACACGAGGCTGGTACATCATCACAGCACGAGGCTGGCACATCATCACAGCATGAGGTTGGAACGTCATCACAGCACAAGGATGGCACATCATCGTAGCATGAGGATGGCACATCATCACAACAATTAAGATGCCACATCAGCACAACAATTAAGTTGGCACATAATCACAACAATTAAGCTGGCACATCATCACATCAATTAAGTTGGCACATTATCACAACAATTAAGCTGGCACATCAACACAACAATTAAGTTGGAACATCAACACAACAATTAAGTTGGAACATCAACACAACAATTAGGCTGGAACATCAACACAACAATTAAGTTGGAACATCAACACAAAAATTAAGCTAGAACATCAACACAACAATTAAGTTGGAACATCAAAACAACAATTAAGCTGGAATCACATCACTAGGCTGGAAACACAACACTACTCCCCCTTTCGATGGACTATACCAATATTATCTCGAAAGTGCTCAAACTTTACACGATATAGAGGCTTGGTCAACACATGAGCAACCTGTTCATCTATGCTAACATATTGGAGCTTTATGGCTTCTCTCTGCACCATGTCACAGATGTAGTGATATCAGATCTCTATGTGTTTTGACTTGTCATGAAATACATGATTCTCTGTCATCTTTATGCATATCTGGTTATCACATAGGCTCATGGTTGCTTCCATCTGTAGGTCAAATAGACCTGTCAACAACTTATGAAGCCATATGGCTTCACAACTGGTAGAACATGAAACAATGTATTATGCTTTTGTTGTGCTGAGAGAAATGCTTGATTGTTCCTACTCTACCATGAGATCATGGCTGACCCCAAACTGAAACAACATCTTGAAGTGTTCTTGTTGTCAGAGAAACTTCCAACTCAATCTAAATCAGTGTACCCACTCAGTGTGAAATCATGATCTCCATCATAACTATGACCATAATCTAATGTACCCTTAAGGTACCTCATCACATGTTTTGCAACAACTAGGTGAACATGTCTGGGTTCTACCAGAAACTGACTCAAAGTGTTCACAGTAAAACAAATATATGGTCTGGTGTTCGTCAGATACATCATCGATCCAATGATCTATCTATACAGCGTGGCATCAATCAATTCTGACGAAGTGTTGACCAAAAGCTTCAACTTCGCTTCCATGGGTGTATTCGTGGACTTTCACTCCAACATATCAAATATCTTCAGGATTTTAACTGCATACTTCCCTTGGTTAAGGAATATTCTCTTTGGGCTCTGCCATATCTAAAGACCTAAGAAATAATGCATTAAGCCAAGGTATTTCATCTCAAATTTTGCATCGATCTTCTTCTTACATTCAGTGATGAGATTTTCTTCTCCAGTTAAGAATAAGTCATCCACATATAGCAGAAATATAACAGGCTCATCATTCATAACCTTGAAGTAAAGGTTAGAATCTACTTTACTCTTGGTAAATCCCAAGCTCGTTAGAAAACTGTCTATCCTTCCATACCCATATCTAGGAACTTGCTTCGATCCGTACATAACCTTCTTCAACTTGAAGACATGAGTCTTCCTGTCTTCAACTTCAAATCCTTGAGGTTGTTCTATATACACTTCTTCTTCAATGAAACTATTTAGGAAATATGTCTTTACGTCCATCTGGTGTAACTTCCACTTCATCTTATCTCCAAGGGATATGATGGTTCTGATCAAGGTGTATCTGGCTCCAGGAGAAAATGTATCTTCATAGTCAATGCCTTCCTTTTGAGAAAAACTATGAGAGACAAACCTTGCTTTGTACTTCTCAATACTTCCATCAACAACATGTTTTATTTTGAAAATCCATTTGGAAAATACCACATCCTTGCTCTTCGGTCTGGGAACTATTTCCCATACATCATTCTTTATAATGGATTGGTATTCTTCTGTCATGACATCTTCCCATTATTTCTTCTGAATCGATTCTTCAAAGAACGTAGGCTCCTTCTCTAAGAGATCACACATCAAATCCATATAACTGGAGAATGGCTTAGGTATCTTCACTTGTCTCGTGGTTCCTTTGGGAACACCATACTTATTTCCATCTTGAATAAGCTCCCTAGCCCAAGAAAGATTTCTCTTATGGGAGATCGTCATCTGAGGAGGTTATTGAAATTCTACTATGTCATGATATTCTAGAATTTCCTCATCATGGGAAGTTATGACTTCCCTCACTAGTTCTGCAACTCTGGGAACTACAGGTTCCTCTTCATATAATTCTTCATGTTGTCATCTTTTTCATTTCTTGAGTGTTGCATATTCATCAAAGGTCACATCCCTGTTGATCTCAATATGATGATGACCTGGTATATAAACTCCGAAGGCCTTGGAGACCTCACAATATCCAACAAATATTCCCTTCTTTCTTGAGGGGTCCATCTTGTTTCTCTTCTCTTTTGGAATATGTACAAATATTGGGCAGCCAAATATTTTGAGATGGCTTACTTCTGGCTTCTTTCCGAAGAACATCTCTTTCGAGGTCTTGAACCCAAGTGCACTATGGGACAATTGGTTTTGTACATATACTGTTGTTTTTGTTGCTTCTTCCCATAAGCACATTGGAAGATCTTGATCATGGATCATGGTCTTCCCTACTTCCATTATCATTCTGTTCATTCTTTCTGCTACACGATTTTGTTGAGGATTGTAGGGAGTGGTGACATCCCTCTTGATGCTAACATCTTTGCAATAGTTTACAAACTCTTTTGAGGTGTATTCTCCTCCATTGTCTGACCTGAGTTTCTTGATCTTTCTTTCAGAAAGATTCTCTATCAAGGCTTTGAATTCCTTGAATTTACTAAACACTTCATCTTTTGATTTCAAAAAGTAAACCCAGGTTTTACAAGAATAATCATCAATAAAAGATACATAGTATACATACCCACTGATGGAGGATGATGGCATTGGGCCACACACGTCTGAGTGAATGAGTTCCAAGACTCCTTCTGCTTTACTGTCTCTCTTCGAAAAAGGTTTCTTGATGTTCTTCCCTTGTGCACATCCATTGCACGCACCTTCATGATAAACCTTGAGTTCTGGTAGACCTGTGACTGCCTTACATACATACAGTAATGCCTTGTAGTTGACGTGTGATAATCTTCTATGCCAAAGTTCACATGGATTCTCAATGGCATGGGTCATGGCAGCTTCTGAGTGACCCTTTAGCTTATACAAGCCTCCTCCTTCTTTTCCAATGACGATTGCTTCTTTCATGGTTTTTCCTTTAGCCCACATAAGAACTTCTCCATCAATAAAGGCAATTTTGAAGCCTTTATTTTCTAAATCTGATGTGGAGAGTAGGTTCTTTGTCAAACCTGGTACATAGAGTACATCCTTCATCTTCATTGGACTCCCTGAATTGAGCTTGTAGTTTGATTCTCACACTCCCTTGATAGAGTATTGATAATCATCTCCAAGTGTAAATTTTTGAGAAAAATTATTTTCTGAAAAGCAAGAGAGAATATCTCTTTGACCTGTCATGTGCTTGGGAACACCACTATCAATGAGACAAGTGTCCTCTCCAAGTGATATTGATCCTGAGAGGGCTGAGATTAAGACATAGTCTTCAATTTGTTCTCTTATCATCTTTGCGGGTGGCTCTTCATCTTCAACTGCATGGGCATGGTGCCTCTTATTTTTCCTTTTGTATTCTTCTCGTCTAACTGGAAAATGTCTCACAATATGTCCCATCTTGTCACAATGGTAGCATTGGTAAGATGAGAATTCTCTTTCTTTTCTTTGTCCTTTCTTATGGAATCTCTTAGGTTGAGATTCTTTATGTATGAATTTGTTTTGGGGGTGAGACTCTTTATGAGTTTCTTTCTGGAAGTAAGACTTTTTGTAATGGCTCTACATTAATTTAAGCAACCATTAATTTACAACACTACTGTAAAATTTAAAAAATTACTTAATCTAGCACATTCACAATCTAATATTTCAAGTAATAAAATTTAATAACAAATTTTATTCAAACGATTCATAACTCTAACCTGAACCTGATGCTGCCGCTTGCTTCCTTAGCTTGAACCTGATGCTGCTCTTTAGGACATCACCCCAAAACCAACCTCCCTGCCGACTAGTAGCGCCTAGCCCTAGGATATCAATGGATATCCTAGCCCTCCGAGCCCAAAACCTCCGCAGCCCCCCGGCGCACTGTAAATTCCACTCTGTCCAATACTCCAAGATCTACCCAAAATCCTTTCTCCCCTCTCATAAAATGAAAAATTGATCCCCTCTCAACTCCTTTCTCCCTCCCGTATTCCTCCTCCCTTCACCGACACTCCATCTTGCATTAAATTCCTTATCCCTCCATTTAATTACCCTTATCCATTCATTAACCCTCTTATCTTTTCGGGATCCTTATGTGATCCCTTCATGTATACGTAACTTGATTAAATGTTTTATTTTATTCTCCCTCTTTAATTTAATACTTTATTAATTAATGAATAATTAAATCAATCATTAACCATATTGATTAA
The DNA here is from genome assembly GCA_010110895.2 of Picea sitchensis. NCBI lineage: Eukaryota > Viridiplantae > Streptophyta > Pinopsida > Pinales > Pinaceae > Picea > Picea sitchensis. Next base: position 29,292 of record SNQJ01S0108100.1, read on the forward strand.
AGAGTTAATTATACTTAAATTAATCATAATCAAGAATAACTAATTAATAACAAATAATTAGTTAAGGTTATTTAATAACTAATTATAGTTTAGCTAATTTTTAGGATTATTTATTAAATTAAACATCTTAATAATTAAGGGTCGTTACATACACCCACCCTTCAGGAAACTTCGTCCCGAAGTTAAGGTATCTTATGGTACAAAGAACAAGAACATGGTT
>SNQJ01S0108100.1:29521-43736 GCA_010110895.2 Picea sitchensis
AATTATACTTAAATTAATCATAATCAAGAATAACTAATTAATAACAAATAATTAGTTAAGGTTATTTAATAACTAATTATAGTTTATCTAATTTTTAGGATTATTTATTAAATTAATCATCTTAATAATTAAGGGTCGTTACACTTTTTTCTTCCTCATTTAGTGTGAGTAGCTAGGGATTTATATTCATCTCTTGATAGTAAAGCTTCTTGGCTAGATACTCTTGATTCTTCTTGAATACATTCTTCCCAAAGACTTTCAAATTTTAGTTTCTCCTTTCTAGCACAAATAGTTTTGATGAATGCATCCCAAGGTCTTGTGAGACCATTAAGGGACTTCATTATGAGTTCCTCTTCATCTATAGTATCTCCAATAGCTTCTAGTTGTTCTTTGAATTAAGATATTCTAGAGAAATATTCCTAGATCGCTTCTCCTTTCTGCATCCTTGTATGCTTGAGTTGAGTTCTTAGATTCATCTTCTGATTTATGTTATTTCCTTCATATAATCTGGTTAAGGCATCAAACATTTCTTTTGGATTCTTCTTTTAAGACACTTGAGGGATCAAGTGATCTTTGATAGAATCTGCAGTGATTCTTTTAGCCCTGATCATGTCTTTTTGGTTATTTTCTTTATCTGCAGCATCATCGGGTTCTGGTACTTCTGCTTTGATAAATCTTGCTAGGTCATTCTCTTCAAGAATAATTCCAATCCTATACTTCCAGGCACGAAAGTTTTCCACACCTTCTAGCTTGTCAACAAGCTTAGTGCTTGCAGACATCTTTTACCTGGAGCTAGGAAAATGACCAAATAATGAAAACAATCAAAATTGAATTATGAACTTACCACGAGGTGCGCTTGGTTGAGGCGAGTAGCCTGGTATGGTTAGATTTCATAAAATCCAACGTTTACCCCTTCAAACTTGATTAACGAATTTTTGGAATGGTGCTTCTGGTTTTCTGGTACTTCTGGTACTCTAGTTTTCTGGTACTTCTGGTACTCTGGTACGTCTGGTACTTCTGGTACTTTGTGAAAACTAGGGTTTCACTTTTCGGGAGATATAGCCACTGTAAAGTTGCACTAAGGATGCCAAAGTGATCCTTGAGGAAGGGCACACTTTTCTAGATGGTTTTGGGGATGAAATTCTTCTTCAATAAAAAGCCCTAATTTGCATGTATGACAACAGTGACGTTTTACTCTTTTTCTTGTGAAAGATGTTGTCTTCAGCTTAGCTCTGATACCATGTTAAGGTTTAAGCTATTATTAGGTTTCTTTTCAAATTACTATATAACCATAACATAGATACGATCACTGAGAAATACACAATCACAAGACACACATCATTTATCCTGTGAAACCCTCATGGGGTAGAAAACCCAACAAAAACTTCCTTAATATAGATAGCCAATACAATGCCAAGAGATAACTCAAACAAATACAAAAATTCCTCTCCCAAGAATGTGCCTCTCTCTCTCTCTTCCTTCTTCTCCAACTGCAGCTCCAAACTTGCGCTCTGATGAACAAGTGAGTGTGTGTCTAAATGAGGCGCTAGCCTCTTTATTTATACAATCTGGAAAACACTGGAGTGAGGTGTATTTTCATTGGTAGGGCCGAATTCTCATTCAGCCTATTATAATTAGAATTTGACCAATCCTCAAAAGGGGATTTGGTCATTTACAATAACCGACATGATCAATTCGCAAAAGGGGATTGATTTAATGAATAATACATCAATAATGAATAGAATACTCTTTGCAGTTACAATAATTCAACAGTGGATCCCAAGGGGGACCTAGACATCACACTGATATTGATCATCAGTTACACACTGAGGGACATAGATTATTTGGAGGAGGTCCTTCTAGGGGGCCAACCAACAGTAGAGATACACGTAGACCCTATATTCCCACTTTCCTTGAAACTCAACAACAGGATAATTACTTTCCGGAAGTAGAAGATATTTTTGATGAGTATGCAAGAGAGTATGCAACATTGAGTGCATGCTTCAGGAGGTAGGTAACTTTGGATCATTATTGTGGCATCAAATACAGGGGTAGACCAATGGGCTATCACTGGGGTAATAATGAGTTAGAGTGTAGGGAAGGGAAGATGGATATTCCTACATTTGATGGATCAACTAGGACTAATGCACAGGCTTGGGTGCAGAAGTTGGATGCCTATTTGCATCTTAACCCCATGAGGGAATTGGATGCTATTAAATTTGCCACTATTTATCGAGAGGGAAAGGCCCATGACTGGTGGTACCATGGTATGAATACCTTGGGGAATAATCACATCACATATTACCTAGAGTTCACACAAAGTCTTATTGACAGTTTTGATCAGGGGGGTCCTGGGCTACATTTTAGAGAGCTCACTCAAGTTAGGAAAACATGATCACCATAGTATTTTATAGAGGATTTTCATTGGGTGGCCATAATGGTACCAGATATGTCACAAGCTATATTGTTGATGTTATTCTCTAAGGGTTTGATGGATCCCCTTCGTGGCTAGGTTAAGGATTTTAATACCCACAACTTACATGAATCCATATGGAGGATAAGAGACTTGATGGGATCAACAACAAAAACCAAATTCACTCCAAGGCCACCATTAAACCAAGGGGTAAAGGATCAAAGAGGAGTGGATAAAGGAAAGGGAAGGATGGATGAGGCTAATAGAAGATAGTTGAGGAGGAAGAAACTATGTTTCACATGTAAGGAACCTTGGGAACCAAGGCATAAATGCATGGGAAAGGGAAAGGTTCACTATATTAAGGTGATATATGATGATGAGGAGGAAGAGGAGGTAGGACATATTCAGAATATTGAGGCCAATCAACCCAGGATAGATAATGTGTGGGGTGAAGGAGGAGAGGAAGAAAATCCCGGCCTAGAAGGAGATAAGAATATCACTATTGCATCCATTAATGGAGTCCCTAAATATAGTAACTTTAGGATGAGAGGATTACTCCAAGGAAAAAGGGTTTTTGTGCTTATAGATGGGGGAGCTTCACATAAATTCATTGATTTGACACTGGTGAAAATAAGGCACATACCTAGAGTTGAGTTTGAGGGGTTTCATGTGGAGGTAGCAAGAGGTAACACTATGCCATGTGACATGTACAGTCCAGGATTGAAACTCACCTTGGGGAGGCATGGATTAGCACAATAATTCTATGTGATGGACCTACGAGACACCAATGTTATATTGGGAGTCCAATGGATTAGTGCATTAGGACCTATCACTACCAATTGCAAGACCATGGAAATGTCATTCAATGGGGAGAATGGAAAAAGGGTGACTTTGAAGGGAATGTCAGGGAATGCACCAAGAGTGGTTACAACCAAGTGCATGGAAGCCATTTTTAGGAAGGAAGACATGGTTTATGCAGCATAATGCCTAATATCAGTTCAGTTGGACAATGAGGGGCATCCACAATACTCCCTTGACATACAAAAATAATTGATAATCACAACAAATTTTTTGAGCCTATTCCACCAGGGAAACCACCAAATATAGGATTTGAGCATATCATAGAATTGGATGAGGGCACAAAACATGTCATCATCACCCCATATAGAAATCCTAAGAAATACAAGGATGAAATTGAAAAATATATCAAAGAGATATTGGACATGGTCCATATTAGGGAAGAGGAATATCAAGGAGTACTTGGTCAAATGGAAGGATTTTCCCATAGAGGATGCTACTTGAGAGAATGAACAGGTTCTATAGAAAGTAGGATCAAAATTTCTTATGGGAAAGCAATTTCCAGTAGGGGAGACTGTAATTTCCCCCTCCTCTTGATAGAGGTTTCATGGAGACTTAGTAGTCTAGATGTCCCCACCAACTATAGTCTCATGGGAAAATGGGGACTAGGAGGCACCAAAGTATTCACTTGAAGAATAATGTTATATTATTAAAGTGACTTTGGGAAAAGAAGAAATTAAGTGAAAAATCAATATGAGGAAAAGTGAAGAAAAGAACCTTAGAGGTTAATCAAACAACTTAAGTGGAAATTAGACCTAGGGGTATAAAAGAAAAAGGAGGGCGCCTCACTCCTCATTCTGGTCATTTTTACTTTTTCATCTTGAGCTCTTGAGCTAAGACGTTTTGAGGGTTTTGGGAGAAAAAACCATAGAGATCAACAAGGGAGTGAAATATTCTCCTGTTCTTGATCCAAGCTTGGCCAATGAGGTGAAATATCCCTAAATCACTATTATACTCAGTTACAGGTTGTTTTATACAGCGAAGAAGTGAGGTGATGCGCAGTTCATGAGTTTTCTAGCAAGAGGGTGCATTGCTTGAGGAGTTGGAGTTTGATTTGAAGTGAAGGAAGGAGATTTGAGGGAAATATTAATTTGGTGTGCTTGGTAAGGACCATAGCGCCTTTTATAGCCCATCCTTGGAGGGATTTATTAGTCCATTGATTTATTGGGAGTGGCACCAATTCTACTGAAGGAGGGCACATTGTCTAGAGTGGATCTAGACTATTGGAGGGTAAAACCCCTTTATACAACAAGGGAGACTTACCAAAGGTGAATGCCTAGCCCAGAGCTACTATTCTACGGGGTTTTGATGTAGTTTGGGGCCTAGGAGATAGGAGGAGAAAATATCAAGGAGCATACAGCCGAAAAAGTGCCCAACTCAACCAGTTTGGGGAGATCCAGCTTTAGAAGGGAAAGAAATTGATCTTGTACTTCTCCACTCACATCTATTGGGCCTTTGGAAGCTTGTTTCTTCATTTTTTTATATTCTTGGGAGCTACCTTCATTCCAGCTTCTATATTCCTTGTATGTTGTTCCAGATATGCAGATCTATTTTATGAAGATATTCTTAATAGCTAAATAAAGGTCAGATATGAAGTTATTGGTTCTTCTCTGGTGTTTTATGTATGTATCTTGATATTTCCTTGTATTGTTGTGCTATGTTCATTATCTATATGTTGTAAACTCCATGAAAACACCTTCAACGCAATATTGATGAGGAAACCTGCATAACATATTCAAACACTTAAACAAAAAAGGTCAAAACAAACCCCCAGTTCCTAGCAAATCAACTTGGGAACATTACAAGATCGAAGTTTAATATTATGAAGGGAAATATTAAAATGGTATTTCATTCTTTGTTCAAGTCTTACACATAATTTGTATTCTGCAAAGAGTTCTCTAACACAAAATGTGTACTTTTTTTTTTAAATTCTACTTACAAATATTTATTCTGTAATTTTTCTCTATTTTGTCATTTTCTATTATTTTCCTCGAATATCGTTAGTATAATTTACTTTTACACATACAAAAATTTGAAGTTATTTAAAAAAATCATAAAGAAAGATAAGGATATAAATGGCACACATGCACATTTAGCACTTCTATAAAACCCTTAGTTGAAAGTCAGACTAAATATCATTGAGAATTAGTACCTAAATAAGCATCCTAAAAGACTGAACCAATGTTGCATTGAAAAACAACCCCCACTGTTATGTCACAATCTATACTTGTGCAAAGCCAACGACAAGTAAGGGAGATTGGCGTAAAAATGGGATATCCTTTCATTGTCACCTTAATAGGAAATCCCTTTCTTTTAGGAGTAGAAGAGGGTCTACCCCGAAGGAGGCATCCCCAATGACCTAAAGGGTTGGGTAAGCTAAGGATATAGATAAGAAGTACCCCCCCCCCTCTCACTGATCACTCAAGTCAAATATGTCACGAGGTGTATGCTCGGAAGGATGAAGCAAATGAAAATGATGAAGTGTACTTGCCCGAAACAAGACAACAAAGAATATATATGGAAGTTTCAAGTACAAATATGATATTAAAGCTTCACGAGACAATAAACCAAGTGAAAATTTGCTATCTGATATAAAATTGTAGCGGAATAAAATTTTACAACAACAAAAAGTATTTTGTAACAACTACAAGAAATATGCCTAAAAAATGATTGAAAATACAATGAAAAGATAACATTTATTATATATAATAATATTGACTTGTCACAAGCAATTTCTGAAGTTATTAGCTAGCAATTAATGTCAACTATGCAGAGAATTTGTTGCTTTTAAATCACTATAGAAAACATTTATGACAACAACAATAAAATTAGTGATCTATGCTAACTTAGTGTTAGTTGGTAGGAACTTAAGATAATAAGGTTTTAGTGTTTGTTTGATCAATCATTCACAATAGCAAGTGGAAAAGTTCCTTTTTGGGATTATGGAGTCAATAACAACAATAACACAACTTGTAGAAAATAGAAATGATAATACTTTCTAAAGGAAAAGAGGTGGATGCAAGAGGTGTTGGTACTTCAAGGCCTCAAACATACAAATCTTGAATACAAGTTCACTAGAGAGTAGGCACTTTTTAGGCCCTAGTGAACCTTCCTTCCATAGAATATTGAAAATATATTATGCAATAAGCAAATAGAATGAAACTACTAAAGTGATACCACTTTAGGGTTCTAGTAGTCACTTCTAAACAAGGTATACTTGACAAATTAAACAAGTAGAAAAACTAGTGAGAGAAATAAGCACCTTGTGTTTCTCTCTTAGGGTTTAAGAAAGTAATTTCATAATCTTCAACATGAAATAAGTAAAATTTACCACAAGCATTTATTACATGAACATAATTTCATATTTTATACTTACTTCACCAAGAATAATAAAACCAAACCCTAGTTGAAGACTTTCCACCATGAAAAATAACCAATATACACCATGTTGTCACACAAGTTGTAGGTTGGGAAAAGCTCGACCCAACCACCAACTAGCAACAACTTTGAGAGCACTTACCCACTGTCACCTTAGGCAAGTGTTCTCGTCACTTAAGAGGCAAAGTGGTCACCTCAAGGGGGGAATCTCGGTGACCCTAGTGGGGGAATGAGATGTAAAGTATGATGTATGAATGAATGCCCCTATAGGTCAAGTTTCTATGTGTGCAGAAAAGCTTGAATAAGGTCTTTATTGTAGCCAAGGGTTGCCAAGAAGTAGTAGACCTTGCAAATGTTGATTGTACATGATTGAGACACAAGGAAAACAATGATACAAGCCCAAGTATATGATGGACAAGAAATTTAATATTTTTGTCCCTAATTACAGCGATTAGTAATAGTATATATCAGCAATAACAATTCTAATGAATGTTGCAAAATAATTTTCTAAAAGTCTAGTTGAAAGAGAAAGAGATAAACTATAAACAACTAGATCAACCCATGTAAGATAGCATTAGACTTTAGCAAAGAAAGAAGGTTGTAATAAAAGATGTTTGCAGAAATGTTTTGTTTCCTTATGGATGTAGCAAAAAAATTTTTACAACAGTAAATTCAACCACCAAAACTCACAAATAATCTACCCAAAAGTTGTGCTAGATCAAGTAGATAAAAGTGGCAAAAGCTTAGCTAATTCTGACAGTTGAAAAGCAAGTTATGAGTGAAAGAAAGTTAGGGCTTTTGTAGCCCTAGTGACTGAAGATGAAAGTTTATATCAACAAAAAGAATTACCCCTTTATAGGGGATTCCCTAGTGGATAATAGGTGCTTTAAGCACAAGGAACAAAACCCATATTGCAGAAAGTTGAAATGACCGAAAATCTTGTTTCCCAATGCAACTATTTATTTCTCCAATGAAAAATATTCAGATTAGTGCCTTAAAATTGGGTAAATGGAGTCTTAGAATAAAGATTTAGAGAAAAAAATATTCTATGGGTGTAATCCCGTTTACTTCCTAGGGTATGCCAATCAAACTTAGGATAAATCTAAGAGGGTATACACACTTGTATTCCTCTTAGCAACCCTTGAAAAATAACTTGTAGACTTTAGAAAATTAGTTGAATCTTAATGGAGGGTATATCCAACATAATCATCCTAGGGTTTCAAACAACCATAACCAAGAAATAGCAATAAATAACTAACAATGCAGAATTTGACTTACCAATTCCAAGAGAGAGAGAGAGATCAAACCGTAGTTTCACCAAGCAAATTCACCATAAGCATCAAGAGAAAAATCATACAAGAGGTGCACACCAATCCTCCTCATCCATTCATCAAAATATATAGCACCATAAAACATTTTCACAAGAGAGAAACACCATAATTCCCAAGAATAGCAAAAATTTCATCCAAGTACGTCTCACAATGGGAGAGTTATGTTTCAAAATGAGATTTCATGATCTCTATTTATACAAAACGACTATCACATAGTTTGTCCACTTATAAAGGGAAAAACATAAGATAAGGGGCCAAAAACCATTATCTTACCCCTTGCATCAAAATAATATTAAACAATTAATCTTAAAATTCACTTTTACAGAAAAGAAACCCTAGAACATGGTGATGTCACCCATTTAGGGTATGTTTTGGCACTTGAGCATGTTGTTGGAGAAGATGTGGAAGTTGTTGGGGCTATTTGAGCCTCCTCATAATGTGCTAAGACTTATCCATGCCTCATCCGATGAAGACATGCCAAGTGTCAATGTGCAATCACTCCATCACCATCAAACCCCCTCATGCATGAAGTCAACCCTCAAAAGATGACGTTTTTCCTCTCCTAGGAAAATTGTTTGGGTGCTATTGGATGGATAATATCCTCCATGATGTCAAGTAAGCCTCCAAAGGCATCTCTCTATTGTCTGGTGTGCGGGCCTACTACATCCAACCTGTGGGCTCCTTTCCCCATGGAAACCCAAGCTAGGATTGTTCTCCCAAAACTGGACACCAGGAAAGGCCCTTCAAAACAAAAGGATATGCCCTCTAAACATCTCAAGTCAAAGATATCATGAAAAGTATAAAACACGTTTAATAAGAAAGGAACCTAAACATGTGCATCAAAATTATCTCATCAAATCAAACAAATGCCCAAATACCCTATACAATTGACCAAGTTTAAGTATGGGAGGGGTGTCATAAAGGTCCTATTGGGTAGACCAAAACCCTCAAGTAGGGGATGCTCCCAAGGATGGACTTTGAAGGTTATGTAGTGGATGATGAGGTGGAAGGGGTTTATACTTCATAGTTCATTGATTTTCATGACATACAAGAGCTCGTATTATATCATTTGTGGGTGTCTTTGTGGAGTGTGTGTGGCACCTTCGTTTGCAATGCATCTTTTCCAAGACCATCTTCTTTCCATTCATCATTTCTTCCATGTTTTAAGGAACATGTTGAAGGCCACTATCCTAGTGTGGTGTCAATATAATGACAATGTTATTCACAAATACCTTATGGAAATGAGAAGGTTGGATCGTGATGAGACCCACTTTCTTTCAGTTATGTTACTGAGAGCCACTACCCTAGCTTGGTGACCAGATGATGGTAATTTCATTCCGCTAAATACCCATGATCATGATAGGTTGGATCACGATGAGACCTCCTATCCTCCAACTAACTCCCTAAGAATTCATTATCATTTATTCTTGTAGTTCCCCCTTTTATTATAGAGAATCATTTGATTGATTTCTCGAGGATATCTGGGTGAAGCATCTAGAAGGTTAATATCTAGGATTTTATCTTTTTATCCAACAAGAATATGTCTGGGCCTTCATCCCCTTCTTCCCATGAAATGAGGTACATGCCCTTCTTGGGTCACTAAATTCAAAGGGCCTAGAAGAGGGGAATATTATGGGAATACAATGAGCAGAAAGTGGTATGCATGGTTAGGAATGGTACAATAACCCCTCAAGGGACCCCCAGTCACAAACCTTCAGGTTGGCCACTTACTAGGAAATCTATGAGACTCACCAAGGTGAAACATGGTCAAAGGAATAATGTCCAAGTAGGCATTCTATAATCAAAATTAGCTTAAATACAACATGTTAAAATGCCTCAAATATAAGGGTGATTACTTACCACAATACCTAAGTAGTATCGTATGGAGCAAGACCCTTCTTCCTTCCAAAATCTATCTAGTGTTGTGGATGCACTGAAAATGGATCAAATTAAGTGACAGAGTGGGATTTTGTATGTGCAAGTGGAAATTGTTGGTCATCTAGTCTCTCAACACTCCATATTTGCAACTTGAGGGCCTTGAGACATGATCTCCTTAGTTATCCCACAAAATGTGGATAACACACCACAAAAATCTTCTCTAAGAAGACATGCCTTAGTTATTTCAGCCAATAGCCCTTAAAGAGGGAGAAAATTCCAGTCCACCACTTGTGAGTGATGAATTATGATGAAAAACTGAAGTTAGCCAACCATATTTATATGGGAAATCTTGGCTTGTTTACCCAACAGTTGTGTCTTTTCACAAAACAATGCCTACATGTCAATTTTCTCTTAAAATTCAAAAATTAAATCAATTTTAAAAAAATAACCCTAATGAGGGTGACACCATCCTTCCTAGGGTGACGTTAGGCCTTATCCATGAGATTTTGAGGTCATCTAGTAGAGCATTGGGACTCCATGCCACACGTGCCAAAATGGTAGTCCAGCATCTCAGGGTGTCAAACCCTAGCCTTGGGTGATGTCATGGGCTACTAGGGAGACGTCCAAGGCCTCCAAAGGCCAATGTCTAGGTGGGGAAGGGTGGAAACTCATCCTCCAGGCTTGCCATGGTGCCTCTAAAGGAAAATTCCTCTTCCTTCATTATGAAAATTGGTCATCATGATCTTGCCCCGAGCCTGGGGTCTCTACATCCAGCATTGGGCTTCAATCCCTCATGAAGGTCCGAACTGATCATCTCCTCATGAATACCTGTCCATCAGGAAAGGTCGTACAATGACAAACATATACATCGTCTAGATATCCATGAGTCACAAGTATCATAACAAGTAAGCCACATATAATAATCAAACCACCCAAACATATGCATCAAACCCCCCCTTCAAATGCTCAAAGACATTATATAATTTGTCAAATTTAGGTGTGGTAGGGTTCCCAAGGCATCCTATTTGGTCAATCATTTCCCAGGTCCAAGGTGTTTCCCAAGTGGAACCTATCAAAGTCATGTGTTCATGAGAAGTTAAGTGGGGTGAAATTTTGGGCATGGGGTTTATGACATACAAGGGTTTCTATTTTCACATTTATGGGTTACTTTATAGAGGGTGAGCTTCCCTTCGTCTGTAATGCAACATTTTTCCAAGCCCATTTGTTGCCATTAATTTATTAAAGCCCAAACACTCAGTGTTCCACAAGATAAATCAAGGGTGGGGGTTAATACCACAATGTCCCTTGAAGCTATAGGTACACAGAGTGCCATATGCATGTAAAGAAAGGGAAACTGCATGAGTGTACACACCTCAACAAGTGAGAGGTCCATTAATTATGTATTTTTCTTTTGTAGGTCTTTGATTTTTTTAAGACATAATGGTTCATTGTTTCTCAAGACCTCTTGGGAGAGAATCTGGAAGGTTTTATAATTGGATTTTATCTTTTTCCAACTACTTTTCCCCTCCGGGCCTTTGTCCCCTTCTTCCCATGAAATAAGGTACAATCCCTTCTCGGGTCAATGCACCCAAAAATCCTAAAATATAAGGAGACGATGTGGATGAAGTATGGAAGGTGATAAGTATGATCGACAATGGATGATGAATTTTTAAGGAACCCCCCAGTAGCACCTTATTCCCAAGGGAAACCAACTTACTAGGATACCATGACACCCACCATGGTTAAATAAGGAAAAGAGTATAAATTCCAAGAAAACATTCTGTAATCAGAAAGATTCTTTGTAACATGTTCAAATGCTTCAAATATTAGAGTGACACTTACCATGGTACCCAAACTCATTGCCTCATGGAGAAAGACCCATTTCCCTTTAGAACCAAGCCAGTGTGGTGGATACTTCCACTAGTGATGTGTAGAATGCATCATGAAATTAAGGGGCCCTCCGGGGCTATGATCTATCCATATGGATCTTGGCACTCTATGTATGCAACTTGTGGGCCTCGAGATTGCATGCTCTCCTTAGTTACCCCTAGCTTGGGGGAAACACCCACCACTGGGAGCATGTCCCTTGTATTTCCATGTTCTCAAAGACATCAACAATATGGGGGGGAGTTCCCATTTGGAAGGGGACATCCTAGAGGATGTGGGGGACTTTCCTCACCTCCCCCCTAGACATTTCCTACCAAAAGAAGGGAGGGTATTAGAGACATAAATCGATGGTTTTGGGGACATCCGGATGAATTCTTTCCAAACATGTGCTTGTGTGGTACTGATTCTCTAAGAAAAATATTTACTCACCAATTTTACATTCATGTTGGATAATTATTATTATGCAATGCTTGCTAGAATACTTTGTCATACACTTTTGTAATGTGGGGTAATCACCACAATAATAGTTTTCATTCCTATGTTGTGTATGTCTATGTACCTTGTATCTACTCTATTTTAAATATTTTTCATAAAAGAGTATGAAGTTTGAACCAATGTTGCATAGAAGCACAACCCCAACATTGGAGGTGTATTTCGGTAAACCTAGTTAATTTGGTCTAGGTGAACAACTTTTGGGTTATACTAGATGCCCCCTAATGTATGAGGTTAGGAGCACATCGTATGACTAAAATACATTATAGTTTTATTTTACCAAGCTACAAAGTGACCAAGGAGGGAGGGAGGTTCCATGGGAAGAAGAACCACCTGCAGAAGAGGTTGAGGAGTACCAAATGTCAACAAGAAATTCATGAGTTGGTGAGTGTACATTATCTCAATAGAGACAAGCTAGACATACCCATACGTGTTGAGATAACTCATAATAATGAATACAATGATGAGCCCAGAAAGAGGTGTCAAGAAAGTGAGACAAAATCAAGTCTTAAATTCAATATGGTGTTGACAAAGAAGGGCCATAGTACAATAAAATGATATAAGTAGTCCCATATACATATTCCTGGATCAAAAGGGCTAGATATACATCATAATTGTTATTGATCTGGGTACATAGGAATTGATGGGTCCTCCCTTGGGGGAGGGAGATGGAAACAACCTGAGAAGCCCTACTGAATAGGAAAGAGGCTCTGAAGATATGAAATGTGATAACTGAAGGGAAGATCAAACTGAGGGCTCTAATAAGAACGACAAAATCAATCCAATCAAATCCTAGGAATTGCATATGAGGCTAGATCATGGATAAATGTGTGAATCTCAATGGTGCGATGATGAGTTTAAGTCGAGCATGTGAGATCCTACCAAGTCTGAGAGGATTTAGGACTCTATTATATTGGTCTAACATAACCCATCAAGGAGGTAAATGGGGAACTAGGGTACATAAGACTAACCCATATAATGAAGGTGTTGGTGTCGATAGGGGGAAGTTCGTAGGTGCCCAAGAATAAAAGGGGTTCCTTAGGATTTTCATCCAAAGTAAAACCAATGGAGTTATATCTTTGGAATCAAATAATGATGTCATAACATGTGAGTGACTACCTAAGGTCTGATGCATTTCACACATGTCCAAGAAATTGGTCCAATCAATTGGATCACTGAACCGTCAAGTGTACGATTCTCAATCGTGTGACAATGAGCAGATGTCGAGCACATGAGAAACAACCAACTGAAAGAGCATTCAGGTCTCTCCTTGCTTGGTTCGATCCACCCATTGTAATGTTCCCCTCTCCTTGACAAGAACATTAGAGTACTTAGTATTCTAGTCACTCCTCTATACTATAGTATTGTTGGGTATGTGTTATATTCTTTACACAAGTAGTAGTGTCTGAGCGTATGCATCGGGCACGTAGGGGGGTTATAGGGGGGGGTGATAGGACCCCCCTCGGGGGGTGCAGGGGGGCGAAGCCCCCCGCGTGAGGGTCTGGGGTCAGCGCCCCTGGAAAAAAAAAACTGCCTCGGGAAACATGACACCTACCTCGAGAAATGTGTCATGTATTTAGGTGGTTTTTTCAACACATGGTTTTTGCTGATGGTTTTCTATTTCCGGTTAAGGAATTAGGGTTTTGGATTAATATAGGTCATTGGGTTAGGGTTTTGGATGCCACTAGATCCTATATGTATATTGTATTGTAAACAATGTAACACAATGAATGAATATAATATATGTTGGTTTTCCCGGTTTGGGTTTCCCAGGGAAAAATCTCTGTGTAATGTTTGTATTTCACATTGTATCTTTTCTGTTATTTTCTGAATATCTACTTACATTAGACATTGTACAAGGTTAGAATTTACATTTGGTATCAGAGATTTATTGGCTTCAGGGGGACGCCTTTGTGGTCAAGGGTTTGGCTCGGGACTATGATAAGCCTTGTTTTTTTTTTGTTTGTTAATTTGTGCA
>SNQJ01S0108101.1:12605-22967 GCA_010110895.2 Picea sitchensis
AAATAAATATTTTTTAATTTAAGATTTAAAAGATTTACATTTGGAAAGATTTGTTTTTTCTGAATTTTTGATAGATTCAGAGTTAATATAAATCTATACTAATTATTTTGATGTTTTATGTTACATTAACATCTCTTCCATTAGAGAAGAGTCGAAGAGATATTCATGTACCATAAAACATTAAAAAAAAACTATTTCTGTAAGTTATGACTATGCATTATAACCATATATACAACAAAGAAACCATTCAAATCAAAACAAAGCATATATATATAACACCATTCGATTATGTAAAAGGCATATGCAATGAGCCATTCCAACCCTTGACATAACTTAGTGGAAAAAACATAGGTCGCAAGCGTTTTAGAGGGATCAATACATCTTGAGGACTCGATAAGTGGGTCGATGGAAGATTTCCTTAAGCTATGGATGTGGATTGAGGCATGGAGAGCTCTTGTAGTAAAGTTGGTTTTCGATGGCGCTATAAAATGAAGATTTAATGATATTTCAAGGAGCTTTTGGAGGAAGCAATCTCATAGATGTGAATGGTAGGTTGGTTACTCATTTATGCATTTGAAAGAACGAGATAGAAATTTATTTATAAATCATGGCTTCTTTCTTGTTTTAGATTGCTTTGAAAAAGGTTTCATCCTACATGATCGTAGGAAATTTTTAATATGCTTTGTTCCTTTCATGGATTCCTCATTAATTACCAAGCACTTTTATGATGGATAAGAAGTGTTAGTGTTTACATATTTGAATGCATAATTTAGTTTTAGACTTTTTTTTTTTTGTTTTTTTAGTTTTTTTTTTCATAGATTTCTTATTAATTACCAAGCACTTTTATGATTGATAAGAAGTGTTAGTGTTAGTGTTTATATATTTGAATGTATAATTTAGTTCTAGATTTTTTATTTATTCTTATTTTAGTTTTATTTTTTATTTTTATGAAATTTGTTGTTTCGTTTTTGCTTATTCATTTAATGTAATGTAAGATTTCAAATACAGGTAATCAAATAAATTTCATTTGGTTGAATAACATTGATCGAGCAAAAATTAGTGTTCATTAGTACTACACTATAAGCCATTCAAGGAATTAATTAGGGGTTATTAAGTCTACCATTGAGCAAATCAAGAAATAAATAAGTATATGCATTTATTAACTTTGTTAGCTTGGCGGCCTAGTTCTAGTGGTTGAGAGTTGTGAATAACAATCAAAATGTCTTAGGGTCAAGTTCTTGCGCTAGCTGCATCTACACACATGGACCTCACTCAATGCTCTTGTCGAGTTAGTGTATAATATTTTACATGGAGTGCTTTACAATGGGTACCATCTTTGGAATGTTCTAAGGAAAAATAATTTTTAACTTTTCTCCTAAAGTAATCAAGAAACAAACATGAGTAATCAAGAAACAAACATGAGCTAGAGTTTAAGGATATGAAGAGATAATTAGAGTTAGTAATAGTTAGTCAATACAATTTTAAACAATTAGTATAACTTAATAAATGCCATCATTATCTCCAAATTCCACTCATGATTATTTCACTATCTTAGAGTTCTAAGCCAATCGTTACAAGAAATGATTTCACAAATCCTTTACTTTCCTTGAAATCCCCTAGCCGTGGGAACATAGGGCTCTAAACACACTTTGCAACAACCTAGTATAACATAATTAAACATGATATCATGTACTTGTAGTCCTTAGCTTACTAAATTCCTAGTGTTGATCTAGTGAGTGCTTTAGTGCTCCATGATTTTATTGTTAACTAAGAGGGAGGAAATCACACCCAAGGGTCGATTTTACTCCCAACTAATGAAATAACCTTCAAGAAGTATTGTCCCTCAAGCAAGGATCAAGCTTAATGAGGCGAAGAAGTTAGGGTACACAAAAATCTTTGTAGATAGTTCACACAATTCTGAAATGATATTCACATATATCAGACTCCCAATTGATCAACCTAAGTGTGGTGGAGAGGATATTTGACTACAACACCCACAAATCCACTCAAGGTATGGTTTGTAGGGGTCTTATTACCACCATATCCCCTAGCGATCACTATAACACTCAATAGTGGTGCCCCTATGGGAGGATCTTACTACCACCATAGCTCATGGTGAATACAATGATTCTCGATAATGGTGTCCYAAGGGCCCAAAAAAATACAAGTAGCTAGGTGAAATATCATTTTTAGTAGGTCCTTGAATGGGAATTACACTCCTAACCACTTATTCCACTAAAAAAAAGTTAAAGAAAGTAATAGTTTATTCTACCAAGGACACAATTTAGAATCATAGATGATATATCTCAAAATMTTTCTTCCTATGTTAACTAGAACCTYTSTAAGGMAAAAAATTCTTTTGTAATCTCCCCCAAGTGTAACATTATTTCCAATATTGGCTCTTGGCCTTACCCTTCCCCTTACCAGCTCATGCAAGGGTGAAATTGATCCAGGTGGATATTAGTGGCCACCCACYTATTCCAACTCSCTCCTCTTGACAATTTTTAGTTCAACATGTTCTTATGTAATTCTTTGTAATTGTGGGTTCTACATTTTCGGGGTTGTYTGAAGCCCTATAYAGATTCCAGTTCGAGATTGGTGTCCGCCCACCTAATCCAACTGGCTTATTTTGGAAGTTTTCATGTCAGTACATCTTTTTGTACTTCTAGAGCTGTTTTGGGGCCCTAAACAATGTTTTTTTTTGGCTTGCCACAGTCAAATTGTAGACAGAGTTAGAGTTTGGTAGCCTAATGTGTATTTCTAGAAAATACCTTTCCAACGAGCTATCACGAGCCTAAAACAAAGGTCATATGAAAAATTTATAACCCTGGGAAGTTGAGGTACTAACTTACCCATCGGGGCACACATAACTTTTGGTGTTTCATCTCCTAGGGTTAGGTTTTTGGATGCCTAGGGTTTTGGAATTCATGAGTAATGTTAAAAAGGCCTCTGGAGTCTCATTGTGATCATTCTGCTCAGAGGGATGCATGTAGCAGCCACATCTCTTCTCAGAGATAACTATCACCATTCGAGCAAATTGTTTTAGTTCTACAATTTTCCAGTTTCAACCTATTTTATTTGTTCGATATAATTTATTGTTCACTGGATATCTATTGTTGTTCTCAGTATCTCTATGTTATGGTATTCAATCTGTTATTCATTTCATTCCGCTCATACATCCAGATCAATGGTATCAAAGCAGTCTTCTCTTCATTTTTTTTTTTTGTGCATGTCCTCGACATGATTTGTGTACAAGAAGCTGGGAATCGAACCAGTCGAGCCTTTGCAAGATCGACCATGTCGAACCTGACCAAAATCATGGGGGATGAGAAGAAATACGATGGAGCAGGAGATCCTTTTAAAATGTTGCTCGAGGAATCCCTTGCAGGACAAAGGAATGAGATGATGGACAACTTTGCACAGATCCTTCAACGACTGTCCACATGAGACACATCTTCATCAAGAGACCACACAACCCCCTTCAAGGTATAAGTAAATTTTGATATTCCATTATTTGAAGGACTGATAGATGCAAATGTTTTAAATAAATGGTTGAATCTACTCGAAGGCTATTTTTCGGTCCACAATTTTTCCGATAGGGAAAAGATTACTTTTGCACTCCTCAAGGCCGTCCCCCATGTTAAGGAATAGTGGGATAGGTAATCTGAGCAAAGGGCCACAAAGGAATCTGCAACATTTGTGGTCGACCCACCTGGGATTCCTTTAGGGTTTCCATTAAATAACAATACTACCCTTTTGGAAGATACGAGGACCAGTACACAAGATGGACCACGTTGCATCAAGAAAGGGACCAGGCCATACCAGATTTCACCAATATTTTCCATATGCTGTGCACCAAATTAGGTATCAAAGACTCTGAACGAAATATGGTTCTCAAATACCGTAGATGTCTGCAGAGATATATTCAAACAGAAATGGAGTTTCTAGACATTGCATCATTAGGTGCGACTTATATATATGTTGTCAATATCGAGCATAAATTTAAGCAGAAGAGGCGAGAGTTTGGATCTGCAAATTCCTCACAGTCAAAGCACGGAAAAGGAGGTCCCAACCTAGCAAACAAGGGACAGAGCAAAGATGGTTGCTCTCAGGACAACCAGTCCAAGCTGCAACTAGGACAATGCTATTTTCCCTACAACATCAAGCCCTTCAAAGACGAAGTATTGTGTGATATTTCTCCCCTTGAAGTTTTTTATGTTCATTTAGGCCAACCATATATGTGGAAGTGACATGCTGTGTATGAGTCTAGACCCCATAGTCTTATTACTACTTTGGGTAGAAAATTGTACAGGATACCAGAGGTAGCGCTGCCTACCACTATTTCTTTAATCTCTGCTAAGCAATGCTGTAAGGCCATTTCACAGACCGAGAAGTTCGTGTTATTTCACAGATGAGTCACATGTGAGTGTTGGGGGCCTGTTGGCCCTTGACCACACACTTTGGAGATCCTTGGTCACGTTTGACCTATTTTGGGACTTCGACAGGCTGGTCGAAGGTGGAGCACAAGTCGAAGCAGAGATCATGGGATCTCGACCACTTTTTAGGGAAATTTTGGGATTAGGGTTTATGTAACAGTTATGGGGATGTCAATCCATGGGTTTACCCATGTTTAGGACCTTTTGTAATGTATAAATAGAAATCTAGGCGATGTAAGTAAGTGGTGTGATGCTAGGTGCTAAGTATTGTGCTAAGTGCAAGTAATTGCAAAAGGCTCTGTGCTTAGTGTATGTTGAGGCCATAAAGCTAAGTGCGGGCCATCTATAGTGATTTGTGTATAGACTGTGTAAGGAGGCTTGGTGTTGTGATCTAACTCAGGTAAGGAGTACCTGACAAGGTATGCGCAGATCTCCTGTCCTTTGCGGAGTAGGGTTTTGATGGTCTGTGCCTGTAAGAATCTTGACAAAAGATAATAAAGAAGAGAAGAGTTGGTGGACGTAGCCCCACACTAGGGTGAACCACATATATCTTGTGTTATGGTTGCTTTGTGCATTCTGGTTATTGTCTTGTGCATATAATTTAAGCTTAAGTGAAATAATGAATGTTTAGATGAATATAGTATGATAGCTTAGTGATTAAGTGATGTGAATAAATGCTAGATCTGATCTTTTTCCATATGCTAAGTGCTTAGATGTGTTAGATCTGGTTGAATACTGCGTTGTTCTATAATTAGGGTTTGGATCTGCGATGTGGATAAGGGTTAAATAATGATGAATGTTAGCTGCTAAGTGCTTTGTTAGAGTGGTGTAATCACAGATCTGTGTCCCAACTAGGTTGCATACATTTGACTCCTGCAACCACCCCTACTTCTACCTCGGGTGAGACTTCATATACTTCATAGGTGTCATCGAAAGGGACGGTAGTTAGGGTTTTTTTGGTGCGCTGTTGAAGCGTTGAACCCTGGGTCTTCCCCTGTGCCAACAAATGGTTCCATTGCTGGGACCTGAAACTGTGATTGCTGGGAACTGAAGAAAAGAAAGCTCTGTGCGTAGATCTGCTACTTTAGTGCGCAATAGTCTACTTGACTTTCAAAGCTCTATGCTAAGAAGAGAAGTTCGATCCGAAGAAAAGAGGTAATATCTTGAAGCTTTGTGCTCTGAGAAAGGTAAGATAAGTGGAAATTTTTGTTTCAAAAGAATGAATCTAAGTATGTTTGATAAATTTTGTCCTAGTTTGAAAACTAGGGTACAACTAGAAGAAAGAAGATTTGATATGAATAGATCTGATAGAAATAATTAAAGGTATGTTATCCTTATGCATAGAAAGAATGTTTGGACTAACAAATGGATGAAGGATCCTAGAAATATTTTTTTGCAGGTTAGTTACTGTGACCCCAATGCGCAGTACATGAAAGGTTGGGGATCATTTAAAAGAAAGATAAGATTAACTCTTTGCTATAGTTGCAGAAGACTGAGACATCTTTCTGAGGAATGCACTAGTCAAGGTCCTAGTTGTCTTTGCTGTAAAACTATTGACCATGAAGTTTTGGATTTCCTTAGAATGATTGAAAAAGTTGAAAAGATGAATATGAGACAAGAAAAATATGAGACAAGACAATAAACTAAGGATATGATATAACCCTAGAAAGAATTAGAGATTGTATTACTACAGATGAAAGAAACCATGAACGATCACATATATATCAACTTATCAGAGGTCTTAAAAGAGAAAGAGTACATAGAAACAAGAATAGGAGACTTCGACATAGACTGTGTTCTGGATGATGAAACACAGGTGAATATCATGACAGAAAGAACTTGGGAAATTTTGGGAAAGCCTACTATGGTTCCTTCATTAGGAGGAATGGGATTATTTAGAGGAAAGATGATAACCCTATGTGGAAGACTTACCTAGACATATATGAGTGCTCATGGCACTTCGACAGGAGAAGAATTTGAGATCGTTAAATTTGTTGAGAACAACGCCCCATTTGCTATCTTGTTAGGAAAAATCTGGATTAAGAAAGATCATATATGAAGGAAACAAGAAGAGGAGGATATAGAACAAAAAAAACAAGAACTAAGAGATTTCATGGCTAGGAGAATAGCGAACTTACTGGAAGAACAAGAGAACCAGTCGAAGCTACTAAGGACCAAAGATATGGATGTCGAAGTTGAAAGGACACCAGAAGATTGGATACACCTGTTTGTACAAGAGAGTAGAGCACCTACCCTAGAAAGAGAAGAAGTATTACCATTGAACCCTATGAAAGACCCTCCACAGTGAGAAGTTATCATGCCAAGAGGAGATAAGAACGATAATGGAAAGAGGAAACTAGTGATTCGGATCACATGAAAGAAGGCTAGAAAGATTAGTAAGAAGAAAGAAAAGTTAGAAAAATTGCAAGAAGTTCCAGGGAAGACTTCGCAGAAGGAAGGTGTCTAGAACTTGAACTTCTCCAGAATATTAGTACAACACAGATTGACACTTCGCCATGACATAGCAATATGATCGTTGGAGGTATTATGACCATTAGAACAACGCTTCAGAATGACTAGAAATGCAGTTATTGCCGGAACGTTCACCCTTGGACCGTTGGGACTGTGACATAATGGATGGAACTGCATTGATTGAGGCGTTCCTGCCCATTGGAAGAGTCCGTTACAGTAATATATATTTATCCCATTGAGCGTTGTACCGAGAACAATTTTTCCAACTGTGATTATCCGAGCCCACAGAGAACTAGTTGATTTCACGTAGTGATCATTGAGACCTCAACATCCATTCTGTTACATTGAGTATTGTTCACTGAACTGAGATATCAGATCTCAAGTGTGCATGTCGGATGAAATTAGCGCAACAGAAAGAGCTTTCGAAGAGATTCTAATAGACCTCATGGTCGAGAAGGTGATGTCTGCAGGTATCCAAGCCTCATCGACGAGAGGAGTGCAAGCCTTCCCGTCGACTGCTCGTGGATATGGACCATCCTGAGCTGTGACTGAGAAAATAACCAAACATCGTGATGACTTGGCGAATGCGAAGCTAATCCCATCCATCCTGCCCGACTACATCCCACCTCTGGCCAGTGTGGTGAGTTGTGATAGTGTCCCGAGGGACTTCGACTACATAGTCATCATTGCGTACCTCCCAAAGGGAATATAAGCAGTTAGACCGCAGTTGGAGAGGATTCCAGCCTTGAAGATCAATGACTATAACCTAGGAGACTGCAAGAACTATGGCATGCTCGTACCTCACAAATATTTGACCAAGACCAAGGGGAAGAAGTCTAAGATCATCCCCCAACCGTGGACTATGGACATCGCGAGGTCCATTGTCTTGAACGTGATGAATATACCACATTTTGGAAGGCATCAGGAGGTTAACGCGTGTGTTAAACTCCYGCTGTTGTTCTTCCATGGCAGGTATCTATGGCTAGATAGACGCATCACCGTTGATTCGGCGTTGATCCATAGGATCACCGGATTAAGAATGAAGGGACCAGACCCATAAGACTTTTATCCAGGCAAGGCTGCAGATCGTGCCTTGGCATAGAATATCAAAGACACCTACGACAATGTAGAGAAGGGGACACGAGGCTACAAGGTAGCCTCCATTCAGAATGGCACAATGTGCCTTGCTTTCCAGTTGATTGCTGGTAAGCTAGTCTGAAAGAATAGACCCACGTAGGTCATAGGGTTTGTCGTTGAGCTCGGAGGAAAATGCGTGGAAGGACTAAAGATGAACTGGGCCAGTTACCTAGTCAATCAGTTAGAACTGGACTATCGCAAAGCTCAGGATTAGGGATATGAGTTCCACTTTAGCTGGCTGCTGATCCTCATCGCGTTCATTTTTTGGGAGATGCCGGAAGGAACGACCTTCCTTGACATTGATTCGTTCGATCCACTAGCTGCGAAGTTCACCACACTTTGGTATTTGAGCGATATAGGGAAACAATGGAAGTCAAACACAATATTCCATACCTACTACCTGCAGCTGAAGAGGGCTATTGAGTCATTCTCTCGTATGACACCAAACACCCTAGATAGGTTCATGCCCCTTATGAAGTTCCATGCAGATAGGCATTTTATTTATATCACTATGCGCGCAGACGAAAGTAAAGAAGAGCTTCAGTCCTACTACAAGCTCACAGAGGAGGACCTGGAATAAATCACTAAGGAATGTTCCGTAGAGTTCCTTATACCAGTCGACCAGGTAGAACTTTCTGACCCCGACCTCATTGGAAATCCGGTGGTTACTCGCGAAGAGTATGATGCACCCAATAGTAGCAGGAAGAAAAAGAAGGAAGATGTACAGGAAATACACAACACAACAGAAGAAACTTCATCAGATTCACCTAGCAGAGGAGGTGGTGATGAAGTAGACAAAGAAGAGCACAATGGGGAAGAATATTAAAAAAAGAAAGGTGAAGTAACACCGCTGCAAAATCCCCCTGATGACACAGAGACATCCAAGAAAATAATTGTTTCCCCCACGAAACCTACATCACAGAAGAAGTCCAAAGCTAGTAAGCTGAAGCTGCAGACAATACTCATAGTCGATGACTTCAACTTCATTATCATAGCTGTATCAGATGCCTTAGAAGATATTTTGTAGAAAAATGAAGCGAAACAAGAAACCATGTATGAAAAAATTGAAGCAGAACTGAGAGGAGTACAACACACCCTTCACTCCATCCGCGTAGTGTCCACTGCGCCCCTGCCATCAGAAGAAACATAGTTGGGAGATGTGCCTGCCCAAATCCACAGAATAGCTGATGCAACCGAGGCTTGCCTTCGTTGTGTGCAGGAAGAAAAATAATAGGCCACAGTGGCCCTCAAGAAAGCATAAGAGGAAGTCATAGGACAACAACGAATTGCACAACAAGAGAAGGATGACATCCAAATCAAGTTCGAAGAGGATAAAGCATAGATATGAAAAGATAAAGAACAACTACTCATCAAGCAGGTTGGAGTTAAATAAGAAGTCAACAAAGCACTTCGCTCTGTAACAGGCTTAGAACAGATAGAGGAAGACCCAGTGGAGAGTCAAGTAGCGAAGCTTGTTGCAGCCATCCAACAACTTCAACAGAGAGTAGCAGAATTGGAACAAGTAGTACCAAGCACTTCACAGGAAGTGCGAGACTAGTGAGAAGAAATCGCCTGAAGCTTAGTCCAGAGAATCAAAGCATTAGCCTTGGAATATAAACAACTTAGCAGTTGAAGTGCGTAGAATTATGAGCGCCTTACCGATGACCCTGAACTAAACACATTGGAGTCACAACTCCATGAAGAAAAGAAACAAGCAACAACATTACAAGCACAATTGAATCTCTTGTCAACGGTCGAGCGAATGAAAGGATCCCAAGAATAGTGCACGACTCAGAAACAGGTCCATGCCATACAAAGCAAAGTCATGGAAGTGACTCAGAAGCTCCAACCAGTCCAGGATGCATCTTGCCTACTTTTTGAGGAGATTAAAGGCCGATGAGAAGAGCTGGAATAAGTAGTCACTTCAGTAGAGAAACGCTTAGAGGGACCTTTGAATGAGGTAGTTATTCAAGAGTTCACCAAGAAGGAGGCCTTGGCGAAGCAACAGGTCGAAGCAGCTCGATCCAAGCTCGAGGCGTTTGAGGCATAGTTACCTAGAGCAGAGTGACTTAGGATGAGTCACATGTGAGTGTTGGGGGCCTATTATCCATTGATCAAGTTTTGGAGATCCTTGGTCATGTTTGACCTATTTTGGGACTTCAACAGGCTGGTTGAAGGCAAAGAGCAAGTCGAAGCGGAGATCGTGGGATCTCGACCCCTTTTTAGGGCAGTTTTGGGATTAGGGTTTATGTAATGGGTATGGGGATGTCAGCCCATGGGTTTACCCATGTTTAAGCCCTTTTGTAATGTATAAATA
>SNQJ01S0108101.1:22977-40723 GCA_010110895.2 Picea sitchensis
TTAGCTTACTAAATTCCTATTGTTGATCTAGTGAGTGCTTTAGTGCTCCGTGATTTTATTGTTAACTAAGAGGGAGGAAATCACACCCAAGGGTCGATTTTACTCCCAACTAATGAAATAACCTTCAAGAAGCATTGTCCCTCGAGCAATGATCAAGCTTAATGAGGTGGAGAAGTTAGGGTACATAGAAATCTTTGTAGATAGTTCACACAATTCTGAAATGATATTCACATATATCAGACTCCCAATTGATCAACCTAAGTGTGGTGGAGAGGATCTTTGACTACAACACCCACAAATCCACTCAAGGTATGGTTTGTAGGGGTCTTATTACCACCATATCCCCTAGCGATCACTATAACACTCAATAGTGGTGCCCCTATGGGAGGATCTTACTACCACCATAGCTCATGGTGAATACAATGATTCTCGATAATGGTGTCCCAAGGGCCCAAAAAAATACAAGTAGCTAGGTGAAATATCATTTTTAGTAGGTCCTTGAATGGGAATTACACTCCTAACCACTTATTCCACTAAAAAAAAGTTAAAGAAAGTAATAGTTTATTCTACCAAGGACACAATTTAGAATCATAGATGATATATCTCAAAATCTTTCTTCCTATGTTAACTAGAACCTTTCTAAGGCAAAAAATTCTTTTGTAATCTCCCCCAAGTGTAACATTATTTCCAATATTGGCTCTTGGCCTTACCCTTCCCCTTACCAGCTCATGCAAGGGTGAAATTGATCCAGGTGGATATTAGTGGCCACCCACCTATTCCAACTCCCTCCTCTTGACAATTTTTAGTTCAACATGTTCTTATGTAATTCTTTGTAATTGTGGGTTCTACATTTTCGGGGTTGTTTGAAGCCCTATATAGATTCCAGTTCGAGATTGGTGTCCGCCCACCTAATCCAACTGGCTTATTTTGGAAGTTTTCATGTCAGTACATCTTTTTGTACTTCTAGAGCTGTTTTGGGGCCCTAAACAATGTTTTTTTTTGTCTTGCCACAGTCAAATTGTAGACAGAGTTAGAGTTTGGCAGCCTAATGTGTAGTTCTAGAAAATACCTTTCCAATGAGCTATCACGAGCCTAAAATGAAGGTCGTATGCAAAATTTATGACCCTGGGAAGTTGAGGTACTAACTTACCCATCGAGGCACACATAACTTTTGGTGTTTCATCTCCTAGGGTTAGCTTTTTGGATGTCTAGGGTTTTGGAGTTCATGAGTAATGTTAAAAAGGCCTCTGGAGCCTCATTGTGATCATTCTTCTTAGAGGGATGCACGTAGCAGCCACATCTCTTCTCAGAGATAACTATCACCATTCGAGCAAATTGTTTTAGTTCTACAATTTTCCAGTTTCAACCTATTTTATTTGTTCGATATAATTTATTGTTCACTGGATATCTGTTGTTGTTCTCTATATCTCTGTGTTATGGTATTCAATCTGTTATTCATTTCATTCCGCTCATACATCCAGATCAATGGTATCAAAGCGGTCTTCTCTTCATTTTTTTTCTTTGTGCATGTCCTCGACAAGATTTGTGTACAAGAAGCTGGGAATCGAACTAGTCAAGCCTTTCCAAGATCAGCCACGTCGAACCTGACCAAAATCATGGGGGATGAGAAGAAATATGATGGAGCAGGAGATCCTTTTAAAATGTTGCTCGAGGAATCCCTTGCAGGACAAAGGAATGAGATGATGGACAACTTTGCACAGATCCTTCAACAACTGTCCACATGAGACACATCTTCATCAAGTGACCACACAACCCCCTTCAAGGTATAAGTAAATTTTGATATTCCATTATTTGAAGAACTGATAGATGCATATGTTTTAAATAAATGGTTGAATCTACTCGAAGGGTATTTTTCGGTCCACAATTTTTTCGATAGGGAAAAGATTACTTTTGCACTCCTCAAGGCCGTCCCCCATGTTAAGGAATAGTGGGATAGGTAATCTGAGCAAAGGGCCACAAAGGAATTTGCAACATTTGTGGTCGACCCACCCGGGATTCCTTTAGGGTTTCATTAAATAACAATACTACCCTTTTGGAAGATACGAGGACCATTACACAAGATGGACCATGTTGCATCAAGAAAGGGACTAGGCCGTACCAGATTTCACCAATATTTTCCATATGCTGCGCACCAAATTAGGTATCAAAGACTCTGAACAAAATATGGTGCTCAAATACTGTAGATGTCTGTAGAGATATATTCAAACAGAAATGGAGTTTCTAGACATCACATCATTAGGTGCAACTTATATATATGTTGTCAATATCGAACATAAATTTAAGCAGAAGAGGCGAGAGTTTGGATCTGCAAATTCCTCACAGTCGAAGCACGGAAAAGGAGGTCCCAACCCAACAAACAATGGACAGAGCAAAGATGGTCGCTCTCAGGACAACCAGTCCAAGCCGCAACTAGGACAATGCTGTTTTCCCTACAACATCAAGCCCTTCAAAGACGAGGTATTGTGTGATATTTCTCCCCTTGAAGTTTTTGATGTTCATTTAGGCCAACCATATTTGTGGAAGTGACATGCTGTGTATGAGTCTAGACCCCACAGTCTTATTACTACTTTGGGTAGAAAATTGTACAGGATACCAGAGGTAGCGCTGCCTACCACTATTTCTTTAATCTCTGCTAAGCAATGCAGTAAGGCCATTTCACAGACCGAGAAGTTCGTGTTCTTTCACAGATGAGTCACAGGTGAGTGTTGGGGGTTTGTTGGCCCTTGACCACACACTTTGGAGATCCTTGGTCATGTTTGACCTATTTTGGGAGTTCGACAGGCTAGTCGAAGGTGGAGCACAAGTCGAAGCAGAGATCAAGGGATCTCAACCACTTTTTAGGGAAATTTTGGGATTAGGGTTTATGTAACAGGTATGGGGACGTCGGCCCATGGGTTTACCCATGTTTAGGACCTTTTGTAATGTATAAATAGAAAGCTAGGTGATGTAAGTAAGTGGTGTGATGCTAGGTGCTAAGTATTGTGCTAAGTGCAAGTAATTGCAAAAGGCTCTGTGCTTAGTGTATGTTGAGGCCGTAAAGCTAAGTGCGGGCCATCTATAGTGCTTTGTGTATAGACTGTGTAAGGAGGCTTGGTGTTGTGATCTAACTCAGGGAAGGAGTATCTGGCGAGGTATGCGCAAATCTCCTGTCCTCTGCGGAGTAGGGTTTTGATGCTCTGTGCCTGTAAGAATCTTGACAGAAGATAATAAAGAAGAGAAGAGTTGGTGGACGTAGCCCCACACTAGGGTGAACCACATATATCTTGTGTTATGGTTGCTTTGTGCATTTGTCTTGTGTATATAATTTAAGCTTAAGTGAAATAATGAATGTTTAGATGAATATAGTATGATAGCTTAGTGATTAAGTGATGTGAATAAATGCTAGATCTGATCTTTTTCCATGTGCTAAGTGCTTAGATGTGTTAGATCTNATATAATTTAAGCTTAAGTGAAATAATGAATGTTTAGATGAATATAGTATGATAGCTTAGTGATTAAGTGATGTGAATAAATGCTAGATCTGATCTTTTTCCATGTGCTAAGTGCTTAGATGTGTTAGATCTGGTTGAATACTACGTTGTTCTATAATTAGGGTTTGGATCTGTGATGTGGATAAGGGTTAAATAATGATGAATGTTAATTGCTAAGTGCTTTGTTAGAGTGGTGTAATCACAGATCTGTGTCCCAACTAGGTTGCATACATTTGACTCCTGCAACCACCCCTACTTCTACCTCGAGTGAGACTTCATCTACTTCACAGGTGTCACTGAAAGGGCCGATAGTTAGGGTTTTGTTGGTGCGCTATTGAAGCGTTGAACCCTGGGTCTTCCCCTGTGCCAACAAATGGTTCCATTGCTGGGACCTGAAACTGTGATTGTTGGGAACTGAAGAAAAGAAAGCTCTGTTCGTAGATCTGCTACTTTAGTGCGCAATAGTCTACTTGACTTGCAAAGCTCTATGCTAAGAAGAGAAGTTCGATCCAAAGAAAAGAGGTAAGATCTTGAAGCTTTGTGCTCTGAGAAAGGTAAGATAAGTGAAAATTTTTGTTTCAAAAGAATGAATCTAAGTATGTTTGATAAATTTTGTCCTAGGTTGAAAACTAGGGTACAGCTAGAAGAAAGAAGATTTGATATGAATAGATCTGATAGAAATAATTAAAGGTATGTTATCCTTATGCATAGAAAGAATGTTTGGACTAACAAATGGATGAAGGATCCTAGAAATAATTTTTTGCAGGTTGGTTACTGTGACCCCAATGCGTAGTACATGAAAGGTTGGGGATCATTTAAAAGAAAGATAAGATTAACTCTTTGCTATAGTTGCAGGAGATTGAGACATCTTGATGAGAAACACATTAGTCAAGGTCCTAGTTGTCTTTGCTATAAAGCTATTGACCATGAAGTTTTGGATTTCCCTAGAATGATTGAAAAAGTTGAAAAGATGAATATGAGACAAGACAATAAACTAAGGATATGATATAACCCTAGAAAGAATCAGAGATTGTATTACTACAGATGAAAGAAACCATGAACGATCACATATATATCAACTTATCAGAGGTCTTAAAAGAGAAAGAGTACATAGAAACAAGAATATGAGACTTCGACATAGACTGTGTTCTGGATGATGAAACACAGGTGAATATCATGACGGAAAGAACTTGGGAAATTTTGGGAAAGCCTGCTATGGTTCCTTCATTAGGAGAAATGGGATTATTTAGAGGAAATATGATAACCCTATGTGGAAGACTTACCTAGACATATATGAGTGCTCATGGCACTTCGACAGGAGAAGAATTTGAGATCGTTAAATTTGTTGAGAACAACGCCCCATTTGCTATCTTGCTAGGAAAAACATGGATTAAGAAAGATCAGATACGAAGGAATCAAGAAGAGGAGGATCTAGAACAAAAAAAACAAGAACTAAGAGATTTCATGGCTAGGAGAATAGCGAACTTACTGGAAGAACAAGAGAACCAGTCGAAGCTACTAAGGACCAAAGATATGGACGTCAAAGTTGAAAGGACACCAGAAGACTGGATACACCTGTTTGTACAAGAGAGTAGAGCACCTACCCCAGAAAGAGAAGAAGTATTACCATTGAACCCTATGAAATACCCTCCACAGTGTGAAGTTATCATGCCAAGAGGAGATAAGAACGATAATGGAAAGAGGAAACCAGTGATTCAGATCACATGAAAGAAGGCTAGAAAGATCAGTAAGAAGAAAGAAAAGTTAGAAAAATTGCAAGAAGTTCCAAGGAAGACTTCGCAGAAGGAAGGTGTCTAGAACTTGAACTTCTCCAGAATATCAGTACAACACAGATTGGCACTTCGCCATGACATAGAAATATGATCGTTGGAGGCATTATGACCATTAGAACGACACTTCAAAATGACTAGAAATGCAGTTATTGCCGGAACGTTCGCCCTTGGACCGTTGGGACTGCGCCATAATGGATGGAACTGCATTGATTGAGGCGTTCATGCCCGTAGGAAGAGTCTGTTACGGTAATATCTATTTATCCCGTTGAACGTTGTACCGAGAACACTTTTTCCAACTGTGATTATCCGAGCCCACAGAGAACTAGTTGATTTCACGTAGTGATAATTGAGACCTCAACATCCATTCTGTTACATTGAGTATTGTTCACTGACCTGAGATATCAGATCTCGAGTGTGCATGTCGGACGAAATTAGCGCAACAAAAAGAGCTTTTGAAGAGATACTAATAGACCTCATGGTTGAGAAGGTGATGTCTGCAGGTATCCAAGCCTCATCGACGAGAGGAGTGCAAGCCTCCCCGTCGACTGCTCGTGGATATGGACCATCCCGAGTTGTGACTGAGAAAATAACCAAGCATCGTGATGACTTGGCGAATGCGAAGCTAATCCCATCCATCCTGCCCGACTACATCCCACCTCTGGCCAGTGTGGTGAGTCGTGATAGTGTCCCGAGGGACTTCAACTACATAGTCATCATTGCGTACCTCTCGAAGGGAATATAAGCAGTCAGACCGCAGTTGGAGAGGATTCCAACCTTGAAGATCAATGACTATAACCTAGGAGACCGCAAGAACTATGGCATGATCTCACCTCACAAATATTTGACCAATACCAAGGGGAAGAAGTCTAAGATCATCCCCCAACCGTGGACTATGGACATCACGAGGTCCATTGTCTTGAATGTGATGAATATACCACATTTTGGAAGGCATCAGGAGGTTAATGCATGTGTTAAACTCCTGCTATTGTTCTTCCATGGCAGGTATCTATGGCTAGACAGACGCATCACCGTTGATTCGGCGTTGATCCATAGGATCATCGGATTAAGAGTGAAGGGACCAGACCCGTAAGACTTTTATCCAGGCAAGGCTGCAGATCGTACCTTAGCGCATAATATCAAAGACACCTACGACGATGTAGAGAAGGGGACACGAGGCTACAAGGTAGACTCCATTCAGAATGGCACAATGTGCCTTGCTTTCCAGTTGATTGTTGGTAAGCTAGTCTGAAAGAATAGACCCACACAGGTCATAGGGTTTGTCGTTGAGCTCGGAGGAAAATGCGTGGAAGGACTAAAGATGAACTGGGCCAGTTACCTAGTCAATCAGTTAGAACTGGACTGTTGCGAAGCTCAGGATTAGGGCTATGAGTTCCACTTTAGCTGGCTGCTGATCCTCATCGCGTTCATTTCTTGGGAGATGCCGGAAGGAGAGACCTTCCCTGACATTGAGTTGTTCGATCCACTAGCTGCGAATTTCACCACACTCTGGTATTCGAGTGATATAGGGAAACAATGGAAGTCAAACACAATATTCCATACCTACTACCTGCAGCTAAAGAGGGCTATTGAGTCATTCTCTCATATGACGCCAAACACCTTGGATAGGTTCATGCCCCTTATGAAGTTCCATGCAGATAGGCATTTTATTTATATCACTATGCACACAGACGAAAGTAAAGAAAAGCTTCAGTCCTACTACAAGCTCACAGAGGAGGACCTGGAATAAATCACTAAGGAATGGCCCATAGAGTTCCTTATACCAGTCGACCAGGTAGAACTTTCTGACCCCGACCTCATTGGAAATCTGGTGGTTACTCGCGAAGAGTATGATGCACCCAACAGTAGCAGGAAGAAAAAGAAGGAAGATGTACAGGAAATACACAACACATCAAAAGAAACTTCATCAGATTCACCTAGCAAAGGAGGTGGTGATGAAGTAGACAAAGAAGAGCACAATGGGGAAGAAGATAAAAAAAAGCAAGGTGAAGTAACACTGCTGCAAAATCCCCCTGATGACACAGAGACATCCAAGAAAATAATTGTTCCCCCCACGAAACCTACATCACAGAAGAATTCCAAAGCTAGTAAGACGAAGCTGCAGACAATACTCATAGTCGATGACTTCAACTTCATTATCGCAGCTGTATCAGACGCCTTACACGATATTTTGTAGAAAAATGAAGTGAAACAAGAAACCATGTATGAAAGAATTGAAGAAGAATTGAGAGGAGTACAAGACACCCTTCACTCCATCCATGTAGTGTCCACTGTGCCCCTGCCATCAGCAGAAACAGTGTTGGGAGATGTGCCTTCCCAACTCCACAGAATAGCTGATGCAACCAAGGCTTGCCTTCGTCGTGTGCAGGAAGAAAAAGAATAGGCCACAGTGGCCCTCAAACAAGCATAAGAGGAAGTCATAGGACAACAACGAGTTGCACAACAAGAGAAGGATGACCTCCAAATCAAGTTCAAAGAGGATAAAGCGTAGATCCGAAAAGATAAAGAACAACTACTCATGGAGAAGGTTGGAGTTAAATAAGCAGTCAACAGAGCACTTCGCTCTGTGATAGGCTTAGAATAGATAGAGGAAGACCCAGTGGAGAGTTAAGTAGAGAAGCTTGATGCAACCATCCAACAACTTCAACAGAGAGTAGTAGAATTGGAACAAGTAGTAACAAGCACTTCGCAGGAAGTGCGAGACTAGTGAGAAGAAATCGCCTGAAGCGTAGTCCAGAGAATCAAGGCATTAGCCTTGGAATGTAAACAACTTAGCAGTTGAAGTGTGTAGAATTATGAGCGCCTTACCAAGGACCCTGAACTAAATACATTGGAGTCACAACTCCATGAAGAAAAGAAACAAGAAACAACATTACAAGCACAATTGAATCCCTTGTCAATGGTCGAGTGAATGAAAAGATCCCAAGAATAGTGCACGGCTCAGAAACAGGTCCATGCCATACAAAGCAAAGTCATGGAAGTGACTCAGAAGCTCCAACTAGTCCAAGATGCATCTTGCCTACTTTTTGAGGAGATTGAAGGCCGATGAGAAGAGCTAGAATAAGTAGTCACTTCGGTAGAAAAACACTTAGAGGGACCTTTGAATGAGGTAGTTATTCAAGAGTTCACCAAGCAGGAGGCCTTGGCGAAGCAGCAGGTCGAAGAAGCTCGATGCAAGCTCGAGGCGTTTGAGGCAAAGTTACCTAGAGCAGAGTGACTCAGGATGAGTCACATGTGAGTGTTGGGGGCCTATTATCTGTTGATCAAGTTTTGGAGATCCTTGGTCATGTTTGACCTATTTTGGGACTTCAACAGGCTGGTTGAAGGCAAAGAGCAAGTCGAAACGGAGATCGTGGGATCTCGACCCCTTTTTAGGGAAGTTTTGGGATTAGGGTTTATGTAATGGGTATGGGGATGTTAGCCCATGTTTAAGCCCTTTTGTAATGTATAAATAGAAATCTAGGTGATGTAAGTAAGTGGTGTGATGCTAGGTTCTAAGTGAAAGTAATTGCAAGAGGCTATGTGCTTAGTGTATTTTGAGGTCGTAAAGATAAGTGCGGGCCATATGCAGTGCTTTGTGCACATATTGTGTAAGGAGGCTTGGTGCTATGATCTAACTTGAGGAAGGAGGATCTGGTGAGGTTCACGCATATCACCTGTCCTCTACGGAGTAGGGTTTTGATGCTCTGTGCCTGTAAGAAGTTTGACAGAAGATAATAAAGAATAGAAGAGTTGGTGGACATATCCACACATTGGGGTGAACCATGTATATCCCGTGTTATGGTTGCTTTGTGAATTCTGGTTATTGTCTTGTGTATATAATTTAAGCTTAAGTGCAGTAATGAATGTTTAGATGAATCTAGTATGATAACTTAATGCTTAAGTGATGTGAATAAATGCTAGATCTGATATTTTTCCATGTGCTAAGTGCTTAGATGTGTTAGATCTGGTTGAATACTGCATTTTTCTGTAATTACGGTTTGGATCTGCGATGTGGATAAGGGTTAAATACTGATGAATGTTAACTGCTAAGTTCTTTGTTAGAGTGGTGTAATCATAGATCCGTGTCCCAGCTAGGTTGCAAACATTTGAGTCTTGCAACCACCCTTGCCTCTACCTCAGGTGAGACTTCATCTTCTTCACAGGTGTTGCCGAAAGGGCCGGTAGTTAGGGTTTTGTTGGTGCGTTGTTGAAGCATTGAGCCCTGGGTCTGCCCCTGTGCCAACAAGCATCACAGTGGTAGATACTGCCAAGCTCTTCTTCGACCATGTGTTGGTCCATTTTGGGATACCACAAACCACCACCTCATATTGGGACAACCGGTTCCTCAACACATTTTTGTCGAGTCTCTGGTCACTATTGGACACCAAGCTCACTAAATCCACTGCTTTCCACCGCCAAACCGATGGCTAGACAGAGGTCGTCAATCGTATGATTGTGCACATCCTGCGCATGTAAAAATATAAGCATCTACGTACATGGGATGAGATTCTTCCCTATGTTCATCAGAACTACAACAAGGATCTCCATAGCTCCACCAACCATAGCCCATTTCAGGTGGGGATGGGATTCCAACCCTTGGGTCCCATTGATGTTGCACTATCTCTTGCAACCACACATGAAGAATCTTCCCATGTTCATTCTGAGGCCGACAAAGCCACTAGATTCATTGAGCGGATTCAACACATCCACCAATAGTTCCATGCGATTTTTCATAAATCCAATGCTAAGTACAAGCAACGCCATGATAAACACTAGGTACCACACCAGTTTCAGGTGGGATACAAGGTCTGGTTACATTTTCAGAAAGAGCGCCTTACAAGGCACCATTGAAAGATCCACCCACTTTTCTATGGGTCTTACACTATCACCAAGGCTGTGGGTAGCAATGATTTTGAGCTCAACACTCCATCCTTCCTTGGATTACACCTAGTGTTCAATGTGGACCTCCTTTGACCATATTTTCCACCATTATTGGACACCTCGGAGATCTCAAAACAATTGACACCAACAATCTCAACCCTGACTGCATGGAACATGCATACACTGATCAAATAGTGGACACACAGGTCAATGGCACTCGCCAGCAGAGGATCCAACTTTATCGGGTAGTCAAGGCAGGGCAACTCCTACACCAAGGAAAATGGCTCACCTGAGGCCAAATTCAACAGAAGTTTCCCCACCTAATGGGGGAACTTAATGCAAAGGAGACAATTGCTTCATAAGGGGGGAGGAATGATCTAGGTGGATATTGGTGGCCACGCACGTATTCCAACTGACTCCTCTTGACAATTTTTAGTTTAGAACCTTCTCCTGTAATTCTTTGTAATTGTGGGTTCTACACTTCTAGGGATGTTTGAATCCTTACACAACTTCCAAGTGGAGATTGGTAGCCTCCCACCTAATCCAACTGGATTATTTTGGAAGTTTTCATGTTTGTAAATCGTTCTGTACTTCCAGGGCCATTTTGGGGCCCTAAACAATGTTTTTTTGGCTTTCCACAGTCAAATTGTAGACATAGTCAAAGTTTGATAACATAGTGTGTAGTTCTTGGAAATACCTTTTCAACGGGATATCACACGCCTAAAAAAAAGGTCATATGCAAACGTTACTGTTAGGTATCTAGAGAGGTAGTGGGGGGCCCAAAGGGCCCATAGTGATAATAGTGGAGGCCACTCAATGTAAGGTGGACTAGATCCACTATATTATTAAATAAGGCCCACTATGGTAGTTGGATATAATAGATGTAAGAGGACTTACTAGAAGGTTCCTCCTCTAGACTGATCTTAGGTTGTTAGTAGCACTATATAAAGGGGTTCAAGCAATGTAATGGGATAGGAAGATAAATATTGTATTTGGAGCTGAAGCTCATTAGGAGGTTGCCCCATAGAAGAGGAAATTGAACATGAGAGGATCCCTTCCATAACAGGATCCATTGTATGGTGTTTCCCTACCCTAAGGGTTTGATATAATAAAGTGGTGGTTTTCTTCTATATTGCTATGTGAATCTATTGTGTATTCAATATTTGTGGTGATTGTATTTCAAGATCTAATTAGGTACTTAACAATTGGTATCAGAGCGAGGTACTAAATACCTAAATACGAAATACCACAATAGTGCCAAAGATATCTGAATACAATCACCACATAAGATATATGAAACAATATAGAAAACCACCACTTTATTATATCAAACCCTTGGGGTAGGACAACACCATACAATGGATCCTATTATGGAAGGGATCCTCTCCTGTTCACTTGCCTCTTCAAGGGGGAAACCTCCTAATGAGCATCAAATCCAAATCCAATACTTCTCTTCCTATCCCATTACATTGCTTGAATCCCTTTATATAGTGCTACCAACAAACTAAGATCATTCTAGAGGAGGAAGCTTCTAGAAGTAGAAACTTCTAGGAAGTCCTCTTACATTTATTATATCTAACTACCATAGTGGGACTTATTTAATAATATAATGGATCTAGTCCCCCCTACATTGAGTGTCCTCCATTATTATCACTATGGGCCCTCTGGGCCCCCCGCTACCTCTCTAGATACCTAACAGTTATGACCCCAGGAAGTTGAGGTACCAACTTACCCATCGGGGCCCACATAAATTTTGGCGTTTCATCTCCTAGGGTTAGGTTTTTGGATGTATAGGGTTTTGGCATTCATGAGTAATGTTAAAAATGCCTCTGGAGCCTCATTGTAATCATTACGCTCAGACGAATGCGTGAAGCAACCACATCTCTTCTCAGAGATAGTTACCACCATTCGAGCAAGTTGTATTAGTTTTGCAGTTTTATAGTTTCAACCTATTTTATTTATTGAATAGAATTTATTGGTCATTGGATATATGATGTTGTTCTCCGTATATCTGTGTTATGGTATTCAATCTGTTATTCATTTCGTTCCGCTCATAAATCTAGATCAAAAATTAGGATTATGAGGGAAATTACAAGTGTCAAGAATAGGGTAAAAGTAAGTTACAATTCATTCCCCTTGCCTCCTTTTACCCTAGTTAATTTTTTTGGATATTTTTCAAGTCTTTCCCCTTCCCCAAGGATTTTTAAGCTTTAGGATGAGGTCGTCATCCTCATTGTGATATGGGATCCTTTCCCTTGGATGTGATTTCCCATATTTCCATCAGTGTCTCATTCCCTTTGGCCTCTTTTACCCGAGTTAAATTTAGTGGTCGTTTTTAAAGTCTTTCCCCTTCCTCAATGCTTCTTAAGCTTATGGATGAGGTAGTTGTCAACCATAGTTGTTTTCAAAGGCACCTATAAAACATACCTTGGCCATTTTACTTTGGAGGTTCATGGCTCATTTTGGCTCTCTTAGAGGGCTTTCCTTTTGCAATATCTTATTGGATTTGCATCACAAGTGGGTTATAAGGTTAGGGTGTTGTTTTAATGGCTACAATGTACTATAGTTGCAATTTGTTTATTTGGGAAAGTATCATTTTGTGTTATCAATGGTGATAAATGAGCTAATTTTTGTGTTCAAATGAAGTGAATTGATGGTCATTCATGAGGTGATCCTCCTTCACTTTGATTCCATATCCACTTTGTAAGATGTGAGATGTAGTGTTTGGCCATGCTAGTTTTCAAACATGCATCTATTAATGGTTTCTATCCTCAATGTGTTATTGAATGATTGAAAAAAATCTGGCAACATATTTGCTCATTCGTACTCAACTAGAAATAGAATGCTTTCAGTTGATTATTTCCAGCTAAACATATTTGAAAAAGGGGCAATGCTTACATTATTGTTTTTATGGTCAACCATGTATCAATGAATAGTTTTCAATCCTTTATGCATTACTCGATAATTGAAAAAAATAAGACAATATTTTTGCTTGCTAATACATGGTTGGAAATAAAACCTACGACATAAATATTGTCTGTTGATACGGTTTAAAATAATATTTTTTTTTTTGGCAGCTTAACTATTATCAATTGATACAATTTAAACAAAAAGATAAAATTATGGTAACATAACTCTTAGTTGATAGAATTTAAACAAAATAATTAAAACATAATTGTATAAATTTGCCTAAAAAAGATAAAAGAAAAAACCACCTAGCTCTTAGCTTAAATGCCATGGTGCAATGGGGGTGGTCAAAGTAAATGCTAGATCAAGGTGTAGATGTGGGTGAAACAAAGGTTGAATTGAGTTTTAAACACTAGATTGAGGCCTTTTAGGTGTTTATTGACGTTGTAATGAAATAAGGCCTTCACATCTTTAATTTTTTTATATAAAATATAAAAACCTTGATTGAGCTTTTGAACTTGATCCATGTCTTAACACTAATTTTTTTATATAAAATATAAAAACCTTGATTGAGCTTTTGAACTTGATCCATGTCTTAACACTTGATCGATATTTTTACCTCAATCCAAGTCATAATGATTGATTAAGGTACAAACCTTTAATGATGATCCATTGATTCTTAAAAATCAAGGGCTTGTTTAAGCGCTTGATTGAGGTCTTCAAAGCTCACGTAGGTGCTTAAACAATTGTTCGATTAAAGGTGTGAACATACTATTTTCACATGCTTTCTTGCCAAAAAGTGAGATCGAGGCTTATGGATTCACCCTCCCCTAATTTCTATTTAGGGTCTCTCACAAATGACCATGATCAACACGAGTCCTCCTGTTGTTGGCATGGTTTCTTATTATTGATATATNATTTTCACATGCTTTCTTGCCAAAAAGTGAGATCGAGGCTTATGGATTCACCCTCCCCTAATTTCTATTTAGGGTCTCTCACAAATGACCATGATCAACACGAGTCCTCCTGTTGTTGGCATGGTTTCTTATTATTGATATATGATTATGATTTTTACTTCTATCATTTGATTATCATTTGATGTCTTAGCTATTTTGTTTCTAAATAGTTTGTGGAGTGCCATTATGGCTATGGGTGTTTTGATGTTTTTGGGTGTTTTTGCCGAAACCAACTCATCTATTATTTTTTTTTTGCATTATGCCGGTGGAAGCTTAATTTACAATGTACATTTTTATATTAAATCCTGATACAAAAATGTTAATATTAATAATTGAATGAAACTTTAATTAACAAAAGAGAAAATAACTCTATGATTATATATATAGAAGTGGAAGGTTGGAATTTGGCTGTGAGGTATCAAGAATCCCCTCCTAGATTTATCTGCTATTGATACCTTTTATTAGCCATAGGGATGACTTGGGTGAGTACCACATTCCCTCATTTTATCTTTTCCCTTTAAATTGGTGTATGTCATATCGTAAATCCCCCTCTCTCCTTAGCAAAGATTTTCTATATTTCTATATTAACTTACTTTTTGAAATTAAATTATCACCTCATGTTTATCTCTTACCTTTAAATTGGTGTATGTCATATCATAAATCCCCCTCTCTCCTTAGCAAAGATTTTCTATATTTTCTATATTAACTTACTTTTTGAAATTAAATTATGACCTCATGTTCAACTTAGGAGAAGAAAAAGAAAGACGCAGGGCTTTGAACTTGACCCGATTGTATAAAAGTGTTACAAAAGACAGTGCAACTTTATGTATAATATAAAAACATATACAATTCAATGTATATTTTCATAAGATATACATATATTACCACGTGGGAAAACAATGCAAAGTATTCTTTCATAAAACACAACACCACATGAAAAAAACTATGCAAAGTGTCCTTTCATAACACATAGCACCACATGTGAAACTATGCAAAGTGTCCTTTCATAACACATAACACCACATGAAAAAACTTTGTAAAGTGTAATTTCATAAGACATAGCATCACATGAAACATTTATGTAAATTATATTTACACTTTAATTCATGTACAAAATCTGGGATACCTATGTATACATATTGTAGGTTTTTAGGTTTGTCTTATGGTGCAGATGAATTCATGGAATAACCCTCAGATATAGTTAACGAACACATTGATGATTTCATACAGGTTGGGAGACATAAATGGGATGTGGGTTGTTTCAATATTGATAGAGATCCCATTTATGGCATTGTGGGTGACTCTAAGGCAGAAGGGGTTGAGTTTTCATCATTAGAGGAGTGGTCCTCATACATATATGATTTAGATGCTTGGCATCCTGGTGATGATTTGGTTATAGATTTGTTCCACCCCTTCAAGGATGACTTGTCACAACATACTCAGAGTGATCCTCAATCATCCTTTGGTACATACCCTTTTGAGGATGTAGATTTGTTTTATGAGGAATTCCAACCGTTGTGCTCATATTTTGAAGAATACCAGGACATGGTCACCTCAAAGAAGTCAAAGATTCATTCTTCAAATATGAAGTATTTTCATCTTGTATATTTCCATGGAGATCCATAGAGGAAGAGGCGATGTTTTTCTACACCTGAGACCGTTCCTTACCTCTTACCCTCTTCTCCAAGAGACCATGCAATATTCTTCCGATATCTCATCTCCTCTCATCCCTCAACAACCAGTGAGTCTTTATGCACAGATGAAGATGAGCTTCATCTGCATATAGTATCCCCCTTCAGAGATGGATTGATCAATCTCGTGGCTACACTTTCAGGCGGGATAATCGGGATGATGGTTTCTCTTTCCAACATGATTTCCTCCCTCCCATCCATCTTCATGAGTTTTATTTCATGATTGATTATATGTATGTTTACATTCATGATTATTATGTGCTTAAATTATCTTTGTTGTATTATATGATTAAGCACAGGGGGAGATATTTTGATGAGATTATCGAATGGTTGCACTGGTTTTATGACTTCACCTAACATCGTCTAGCACATGATCTTCAGGGCCCCAAGGCCCTAGGTAAGTAGGTAAGTCATCTTGTTTTCCCTAAATTTTCATCTTGATTGCTCATATTAGTTTAGATGCATTTCATTTTCATTTTTCTCTACTTGCATATTGATTTCATTCTTAGTTTAAAATTTTTTGAAAAAATGTCAAAATTTTATTTTTCTAGTTTAGTGGGCTTTGATTATAATCATATGAGAACAAGGATGAGTAGACCATCCTACACTTGACAATTAGATGTTTCCTTGCAGTCACAAGTCTACCAGGATATGTTGTGGTTCTCATGCACTCTACGACAAGCAAATGTCCCCAAGTAGGAGCTGAATGTTATCCCATTTTGTGGATAACTAAGGAGATTATGTCTCAAGGCCCTCAGGATGCATATATGGAGTGCCAAGAGACTACATGACTAGTAGTACCCTTTTGCATAGATGGAAACCCCTATCACCACCATAGATGGTCACATATTTCTAGATGGCATCCACCACATCAACTGGCTTCTAGAAGGCAGTGGGCCTTTCTCCATGAGGTACAAGTCAGTATTATGGTGAACACCATTTCAATATTTTATCCAATTGAGTATGTTGTATCTTAGATTTCTCTACATGATATATGCTTGGACATTATGCCTTTTTCCTCGCTTCACCTTGGTGGTTGACTTTCTTCCCTAGTAAGTGGTCTTCCTTGGGAATGAGTTTGCTACTAGGAACTCCTGACCATACTTACCACTTTCCATCATTATTCCCCTCCATTTCCTTATCTCTTGGGATTTTAAGGTGTATTGATGCAAGAGGGGGTTGTCCCTCATTATATGGGAAGAAGGGGTTGAAGGCCCAGATGGATTGATGTTGGGTAAAAAATAAAATCCTTGTATAAACCTTCCAGATGCTTTGCTCAGGGATCACCCAATAAAGAAATGAGACACTTATCTTTGAGTAAAGGGGACCCAAAATATAATAGATAAATACTTAAAGACTTAGTTTAAGGATAAGAGGTCTCATCACGAGATGACCTATCACATCCATGAGTATCTAGTGGTATGATATTTCCATCATCTGGTCACCAAACCAGGGAAATGGCTCTCAGTAGCATGGTTGAGAGAAAAGGGGTCTCATCACGAGCCAAGCTTCTCATTTCCATTAGGTGTTTGTGGGTGACATTGCCATCATTTGGTAATCACGTCAGGGAAATGACCTTCAATCTATCCTTATGCTATATTGAAAGAAAATACAAATAAAGAAAGAT
The DNA here is from genome assembly GCA_010110895.2 of Picea sitchensis. NCBI lineage: Eukaryota > Viridiplantae > Streptophyta > Pinopsida > Pinales > Pinaceae > Picea > Picea sitchensis. The sequence goes on from SNQJ01S0108101.1 coordinate 40,324, forward strand.
AAAAGGAAATTGATGGGCTTGGCAAAAGTGCATTGCGGACAAAGGTACCACACACCCTCTACAAAGGCACCCATGAATGAGACACTACGACCTCTTGTATGCCATGAGCCCTATGCCAATTGAGTCTTGACCCCAACCACTTCATCCACTTTACATGGCTTGGAGAGGGATCTCTTGGAAACTCTCATTGACCTAGGGAAAGATCTACCCAATAGGACACCTCGTCAACCCTCCCATATTCAAGATTGACAAGTCGCATAATGTCTTTGAGCAATTAATTGTTTGATATAGTGATATTTGATGCACATGCTTAGATGGATTATTTATTGATTGGATTCAATTATCATGATGTTATGACTTGAGATCCTTGGAGGGCGTGCTCATTTGTCTTTGTAGGACC
>SNQJ01S0108102.1:0-12739 GCA_010110895.2 Picea sitchensis
TGACTACAGAATAATTTTCTTTCCCGTTGCAAGTATTAATGTAATCCAGGATTCTTAGATTTAACTTTAAAGATTGCAATAGGGAGGTTACTTTTCTGTGATTTAATTGAGAGCTTCAGTTCATTGAGCAAGTATTATTAGTATAGATTTCTTACTACAACACTAAGTGCTTTTGGAATTGAGCATATATAGTGCGTGGCTACCTTTGAAACAAAAGACTTCCATGGGTTGATAATTTATGTTTCACTTGGTTGTTTAAAATTAATTAAGCAATTATAGTGACCAACAGACACGTACATAATATCTACGAAATAAATCCTTCATGAAGAAAGAATTGTCAAAGGTTTGACAAGATAAAGAATCAAGATTCGCCTAGGAGTAGTCGAATCACTCAAGACTGTTATATCTTGGAGAATTTGTGCACTGGTTATTCAAGAGGGTCATTCGGAAATTCAAAAATAAAAATATTTGAAGTGTAGAGGGGTAAAAACCTCTGAAGCAAGAAGCTGTGAAAAAATCCTAGCCGTTGATCATCCAAGGAAAATTTGGGGTTCACGATTCAGGAGAAAGCGGTGAAGTCGTTGTTAAAAAGGATGAAGCCCAAAATTTTGAAGTGGGATAAGGGTGTGATATTCATTGATAGTTGGTGAAGGAGGACCATTGATCCCCATGTGTGGAGATAATTTTCTGATTCGGGGATCGAGAGTTGTGGGATTGGGCGTGTTAAAAATTCTTGAAATCTGGAGTCTGAAGGGATCATGAACATTGGTTGTTCGAACAACGATATTCGTAGATATCATTCATAGGAATCCATCGTTTGGATTTTGAAATAATTGGCAAAGGATACAATCAAAACTGTCGAAGCCCGAAGTGCTTAAGGAGTTAAACCTAGGGTCATAGCCCGAGGTCGTATGCAATTTCTGCTAGAAATAGAAGATTGGTGTTGAATTTGATTTTGAAGGAACAAGGAGCCTAAGTGAATTGTTCCAGGGTTAGGGAAGACCTGAAGAGCTAATTCTTCTCAAGCTTGTGAATATCCTATATCGGGAGGTCGTGCAACCCTTTGGAGAGAAGGGGGGTTTGCACCAAGGAGGAAAGGAGGAAGACATAAATATGGATGAGACCATTAGAAAATTGCACACAGATGTCTAGAGCCACAAGGTTGATAATGAGAGTCTTATGAAGGCCAAGGAACAATAGGAAGACTTCAATATGAAGTTAATGAAAATCCTGGAAACAATTGAAAAGAAGTTGGATAAGGAGAGTGGATCCAACAAATGGGGAACCCATGGTACCCCTGAGAGGAAAGGAAGATCAAGGAGTGGTAGAAGACATCACGATCACTCCCAAAATCATTCCCATAGGAGATCACATAGTATATAAAGGCCATCTCCTGTTAGGAAGCATAGGAGGTATGGGGTGGAAGAGTTGAAAGGAGAAATGAATAAGATCAAACCTACTACTTTTTATGGAAAGCACAAGAAGGATGAGGATGTTGAGACATGGTTTCTAGGCATGAGGAAGTATTTTCAATTTCATAACTATTCTTCTCATGCAGAAGGATGCCAACTTAAAGGAAAGGAATCCATGTGGTGGGATTAGCTAGTGCAAGTGAAACACCTCAGAGAGAAAAATGTGACTTGGAAGGAATTCAAGAGGCATTCTTAGAAAAAATACATGAACAAGAGGTATTATGAAAAAAGGATGAAATAATTCATTGAACTCAAACTCGGTAGCATGACCATTGAGGAATATGAAGGGAGATTTTAGAGTTGTTGAAGTATATCTCGTTCAACAAGGATGAGACAATAAATATTCAAATATATTTGAGTGGGATGCCACCTTTCATCAATGATAAAATACAATATGATGATCTCAAGACTCTTGAAGAAACCATAAGGAAAGAAAAATTGCTATATGATCAGCGAAAAGGAAAGCCAACTTTCTAGAAGTCTTGGGAGGACAATAAGAATTTTAAGAAGAAATAGATCTAGAAGGGGAACAAGCCTCCATTTTCCGTAAATAGTCCTCAAGGACATCCATCTTTTAGAGGGCACAGAATGGCTGAGGTAGGTGGGAAAAATCCAAGGTAGACACCCATTCAATGTTGGGGCTGCAAAGGAGACCACAAGTATCGCGATTTTCCTCACAAAGGTGACAAAGTGAGAGTTGGCCACAATGTATAGCAAGAAGAAATAATGGAGGACATGGGCATATGTGTACATAGGATCTATGCATCCCTAGACAACAATCAATATGTGTTTCAATCACACATGATTGAAGTTGATGGTATGATCAATAATCATGCCTTTACTATTTGGATAGATTCAGGAGCTATTCATAGCTATATAGATCCTAAGGTAGTGTATAGATTTAGTTTTTCAAGAACCAACCATGAGAAATATTGGCTGGTACAACTGGCTACAGGAACCAAGAGAAAATTTGTTGAGCTGGTTAAATCATGTCCAGTGGACACAAATGGGTTAAGTACCGAGACAGATTTGAAACTCTCACCATTGGGTTCATATGACTATCTAATTGGTATGGATTGGTTGGAACAAAACCATGCCATATTAGACTACGATAAAAATATATTTACTTTCCTGGATGAGTAAGGGAACCCAAGAGTAGTCAAAGTAATTCCTAGGGAAGTTACTATCCGAGAGATCTCAACAATGTAGCTAAAGAAGTGTTACAAGAAGGGATTTCAAATATTTGCATCTCATATGGAGTAAGCACCTAAGGATAAGGTGCCAAATATGGAGGATCAATCATCCTTGAAATATTTTTAGGATGTGTTAAATGAGATACCAGGACTACCCCTAAAGAGAGATATATTGATGTCTCTATAAATTTGATGCTTGGAGCAACTTGAATATTAAATACTCCCTACAGAATGAGTACACTCGAGATGAAGGAGTTGCAAAGGAAGATTGAAGAGATTTTGAAGAAGGGGTATATACGCCCAAGTTTTTCATGTTATGGTGCCCCAGTATTGTTAGTGAAGAAGGAATATGGGACATTGAGATTGTGAATCAATTTCTGAAAATTGAACAAAGTGACTATAAAGAACAAGTATCCTTTGTCAAGGATCAATGATCTCTTTGATCAATTAAAAGATGAAAAGATATTCTAAAATATTGATCTCAGGTCAGGATAACATCAAGTAAGGATCAAAGATGAAAACATCATCAATACTTCCTTGAGGACATGGTATGGTCACTACAAACTCATAGTGGTGTCATTTGGGTTATCAAATGCACCAGTTGTTTTCAAGTGCTTAATGAATAGTGTTTTCTAGAATACTTAGACAAGTTTTTGATTGTCTTTTTGGATGAAATCCTTGTGTATTCAAATTCAAAGGAATAACATGAGAAAAAATTGAGGATGGTTTTACAAGTGTTAAGAGAGCATCAATTGTATGCCAAATTCAGCAAGTGCTCATTTTATCAAAACATAATCCACTATTTGGGGCATATCATATCCGAAAAAGGGATAACAACGCACCCTAAAAATATTGAGGCCATTAAAAGGTGGAAAAAAACTTGGAATGTCACATAAGTCAGATCCTTAATGGGTCTAGCTAGATACTACATAAGATTCATTACATGGTTTTCCAGAGTTGCTCACCCAATAACTTCCTTGCAAAGGAAGGGGGTGAAGTTTCAATGGACAATAGAGTGTGAAAAGAGTTTACAACAATTGAAGTAGTTTTTAATAGTGGTCCAATTCTGAGGATTGATGATCCAAATGAATATTTTATGGTTTGCATAGATGCTTGCAAAGAAGGACTTGGCGGAGTCTTCGGTTAGAATGAGTTTGTGATATGTTTCAAGTCCAGAAAATTGAAAGAGAATGAAAGGCTCTATGCCACTAATGATTTGGAGTTGGAATCCATAGTGCATGCCTTGAATAAGTGGAGGAACTACCTCATGGGAAAGAGGTTTGATCTAAGGAAAGACCATAATGGTTTGAAATACTTGTTTGATCAACCAACTTTGAGTGTCAGGCAGAGCAGATGGTTGGAATTCCTTTGTGAGTATTACTTTGATATTAAACACATTAAGGGAAAAGAGAACAAGGTGGATGATGCATTCAACAGGAGAGTGCATGAAATGTGTTCTACAACAATCTGAATGTATCAAACTGACCTTAAAGGAAAATTTTATGAGGCTACAAAAGCTGAATTGCAGTACATGGAGCTGGTAGCAAAATTACAGCACGGTAAAATGCAACAAAAATTTGAATATCATGAATTGGGAATTGATGGAGTTCTCATGCATAGGAACATAATTTATGTACCCAATTATCCTAAATTGAGGAGTGTGATTTTAAAATAGATGCATAATGTACCTTATGTTGGACACCTAGGATATCAGAAAATAGTTTCAACATTCAAGAGCCAATATTATTAGCCAGACATGAAGAAGGAGATTGTTGAGTACATTGCAAAATGTTTGGAGTGTCGGAAATTCCAGGTTGAGCACAGAAACCTAGCTAGGTTGTTGCATCCATTGGCCATTCCTGAGTGGAAGTGGGAAGTGGTGATAATTGATTTCATCACCCAATTTCCCAAAACAAGCAATTAACATGATGATATCATGGTGGTGGTGGACAAGCTTACTAAAGTTTCCCATTTCATTCCTATGAAGGTTACTCACAAGGAAACTAATGTTTCTTACATACATATGAGGGAAGTAACATGCCTGCATGGAATACCCAAGACAATTGTGTCTGAAAAATACCCAAATTTTACCTCAAAGATTTGGAAGGGGTTATTCAAAGGGTTCAGAAGAAATCTGAACTTCAAAACAACTTATCATCCTGAATCTGATGGGAAAAAAAATGGTGAATCAAGTGATAGAGGATATTCTAAGGATGTACGTGATGGAAAAACAATATAAATGGAAAGATTATCCACACTTGGTAGAATTTTCCTACAACAATGGGTATCAATCATCACTAAAGATGAGCCCATTTGAGGCACTTTATGGAAGAAAGTGAAACACATGAGTAAGATGGGACAACCCAACATATAGAATAGTGATTTGGCCATATTTGCTCAGATAAATGCGAGAGAAAATGCTAAATATTAAAAATAATTTCAAAGTTGCCCAATATAGGGAGAAAATCTATGCTGACAAGAAAAAAAATCATACGGAATTTAAAGTGGGTGATCATGTTTTCTTGAAGGTGAAGGCCAACAAAAGTTCCCTAAAGTTGGGAAACTGTTCCAAGGTGGCACCCAAATATTGTGGGCCATTTGAAATCCTAGAGAGGATTGGACCAATAGCTTATATTCTTGCATTTCCTCGATATATTTCTGTACATAATGAATTCCATGTATCATTCCTTAAGAAATATATACCCAATGTTAATCATGTTATTAATTGGAATGTGCTTCAGGTGGAGAAAAAAAGAGCTTTTCAAGTGCATCCGGTATGCATTCTAGACTGGAAAATCAAACATCTCTGAAATCGATCCATATGGCTTGTAAAAATCCAATGGAATTGCTATGGTATTGAGGACACAACTTGGGAGCATGAAGATGTTATGCGGGCAGAATACACACATCTTTTTGAATATTTTTGAAAATCTTGTGGATGTTATATAAATGCGTTGCACTGAGGATAGTGAAAAAATAAGGATAGGGGATTTTAATACCCAAAGGCTGAGTTCCAGTTGAATTGTAATAATGTTTAATGATTTTTATAGGTTGTTGAGACAAATTTTTATAATTTGGAAGGCTTATGTGTTTATTAGGATATGGAGTCTAGATGCTGAGGCTATGTTTAGGGGCCCTAAATCCCTTTAACTCAACAATAGGAACCAAACCCATTGTTGAGCCCCAATTAGACTCTACAACGTTTAATAGTGGAATGAATCTCCATATCTTGTGATCCAACCAAAATAATGGATGGGATTTACATTTTCTTGTGAAGGTTCTCTCCTTTAGTTTAGAAGTTCTAGTTTTTCATTTTATTTTTTAGATGGAACTGATATAAGATGAAGCCAATATAAACCAAGTGACAAAGTGGGAACAAAATTAACTACTGGAGAGGAGGATGATCTTGGGAAAACCCTTACTCTAGCATACAAATAGTGATCATCCACCACATGCCTAGTACTAATATGTTGACCATGTGAGTATTCCAATTACTGACTGAGATACAATATATCAGAAGAAAACATGCATGCGATAAATGATTGAAAGTAAAATAATTCACTCAACTCTAATAATCGATCACATAATAACAGAATGATTTATATTCACCATTAAATAAAATAAGTATAAAACATTGCATCGGATAAATAATCAATAGATTTAGTATCTCTTACTTGTTACAACATTCAATCATGAGACGAAATAAGAAATAATTCTTCTACACATCAAATCATGCACGCATTTGATGAAAACACAACTTGTCTCTGGTCCTAAAAAGGACTTCTCAATGAAAGGAAGCTATGAAATAGTTCTTAAGAAAACAAGAAAACAAGGGTCTTAGTAGCAACCTTCGACCATTGCTAATAAGTCGATCCTCTTATTTATAACATACTATTACCTAAAAATAAATACTAAAGTGAAACTAGGTAAAACAAAACTCGCCACATGGCACCTTTTTCTATCAGTTTTTCTAAGAGTCATATCAATATATCACTTAAGAGGGTGACTCTTCTCGTACTCCAACCACTTGATGAATAGATCCTCGGAGGTGTTGGCATATGGGAATCTATGATGTTCCATCGCGGTCGAGTGAATCTCTCTTATCTCTACCGCATGTACCTGATACTTGACTATACTAACACTTAACTATTGCAGCATAACCCAAGCTTTGATCGGGTGCTCGATAAACTATAACACTTGACCTGACGCCGTGTCTATCACCTTTTATATTTCTTTGGCCCATGATGAGTCTTGCATGGTGTGCGACTTGACTATGTCGCAGAACTCGACAAAGTCATCGGGTGTACTAAAATCGGGGAGTCCAATGTCTTTCATTACCTGATTGATCCTGATCCATATTTTCTCTCACTTGGCCAATTTTTCTTGGTTTCTCGATGGGGTTCCCGAGACATATTAACCCAATACTCGGTCGGTTTCCTTATGCGGTCAACGCTGCTGTCCATTAGCACCTAGATGCCATGCTCTTCAACATCTCGAACCTTTTGCACCACATTAATATATTCTATTCTTTCCATGGCTTGTTGCACTTTCTCATACCACCTCTCCGTATCTATGCACTTTACAAGTGCCATGAGGTGTCTTCCTGAAGATCGACTATCCTTGCAGTTAATAGGTGTTGTTGATCTGTAAACTTGTTGTAGGCCTCCTTGAATTCATTCCTTAGGTACACTGGGACCTATGTGGTGTCCTGGTAATATTTTTCCAAGTGGTACAAAAGTTCCAATTCCTTTAAAGCAACCTCCAACTCCTCTTCATCCCTTTTAGCTCTACCTAGATTGGTATATGTGATTTCCATCCCTGTGTTGATAAGTTCGAGTTATTTATCATGCCCTGTGTTGATCAGGTTTTCCTCTGTAGTGATGAGGATGGAGCTATCTAAAGTGATCCTCCTCTTCTTGGTGGTTCTCTGGATGATAGCTTTCCTTTTATGATCATAAGAGATGTCATGTATATTGGCTACTTTGTCCATGTGTTTGGGGATATTCGGATCTATCGAGGTGAGTGTGTTTCCCAGACATCCGATGGTATATACTTGTTCAAGACTGGGTTCTTGAACTTCCTCCCTGTGTTATGAAGGCTCGACTTCTATCTGTCACTCACCTAGGAGTTGAGTACCAACAAAAATTGAGGCATCGGTGGTAGGATCAGTACTTACTTGATCATTGGTTGTTGAGATGCCGATTTCCTGCTGTGGATATTCTTCCTTTTGTTCGCCCAACCTTGGCTCATCCTTTGGACTCTCCCCTTGGGGCTCTGGTGCATTCAAAAGATCAATGTCGAAGACACTCTAGATTTCTTACTCGTTTTGTGGAAGCCCCTGAATTTGAGAGTCATGAACTGGGAAAGATGTCCTCTCTGGCTCCCTTTCCTCTTTGATATGTATGGGGGTCACAAGGGACACCTCTGGGCTCTCATCATCATCATTAATTTTTATCAGCTCATTTAAGGGGTTTGATGGACTTGTTCTTCCTATTATTCTGGTTGTCTCCGGCTATTTCGAAACACTTGTTAGCGATCTAGCCGGTGGCATTGTGAATTTAAGGTTGTTTAACCTAGTGATTTCATCGATGTCTATAAATTTAGGGTCGCTTGGGCCCTCCTAGCTTCTTTCTAGGATATCAACAAGGGATCCTATCATTTCTGAGATGTATGGGTCATCCTGTAGCTAATCAATCACTTGTTGCACCTATTCTAACATGAGAAATCCCCTTTCCCACGCGTCGTGTGCCATCAGGAAACCTCCTTCTTGAATCAGGGCTCCCAAAGGGGCTCCTGCTGCTTCGACCGCTATCATTTCTTCTCTGGACTTGAGGGCCCATTGATCCGATTTTTCTAGGATCATCACCTGTTTGTCTAGGATCATGGATTTGAACCTAGTCATCTTGGGGTCGGCCATCCTTGCCACCACTTTGTCCCATTCCTGGGCATTTTATGTGAAGACTTTATCTTCAAATTTTTTGTGGCCATATGGCCAACATGATGATACTTGCGAGGCATGTTTCAAGACTAGACCCTTTGGGTCATGTTTGCAGAATTGTTCGGTCTAGAATATGAACTCCAATTGTCTTATTCCTTCTTGCTTGGCTTGAGCAGTGTCCTTCACCATATAGAAGCCTACATGGAAGCCATAAGGTAGGAATCCCCTTTTCTTATATTTGACCAAAGTGGGGTTGTAGCCTTGCAAGATGGTATGGTAGCATATCTCCCCCACTATAAGATGGTCGAGGAAATGCATAGGTAAAATATGTAATGCTATAGTGGCCTCGAAAACCCTGATGGAGTTATCACGCTCATCTAGATACGAGTGGCCAACCTTTGATATCATCCTTTTGGTCATAATTGACAGTCTCAGGCATTCTTTCTTTAAAAGAATAAAATAAATGTGTGCGATGAATTCATCACAGATGAGGGAGTATGATGTTTTGTACCTGTTCTCCCATAAAATGATGAAATATATGTGGACCAGTATTTCTGTGACGTGCCATCTCAGGTTCATTCTGGAGAATATGTGTCTAGCACACATAACATTTAGTAAATACGAATCCATGTAGAAGGCTAGAGTCTCTCCCTCTTTCAGTGTCTGGGCTTGTTGTTGCAGATGCTCAACTTCTTTGAAATGATGGATTCCCAGTTGAAACCACTCCCAAAGATGGCCATTGTGTAAGCTAGAGGCATCCATGCCTCCAAAAATATAGAGCAGTCCTTTTCCCCATACAATTGGTATATTAGAGCCATTAGGTAGATGTACATATCCCTTAAGTTGGTCATCTAGTACTATCCAGAGCTCAAGTTGGTGTACTTCTTATCTTCTCTCCACCATGAGGCCATCAATTGGCTGGTGTCATGGCACTCACATAATTTTACAATGAAATCTATATGCAACCGCTCCTCTGGGTCTCTAAGTTTGTAATATTTCTGTACCTCCACCGGAATGAACACTCCAACACACTAGGCATTGTCGTCATTAATCAAACATTTTTGTGTTTCCATGTGGTTAATGAGCCACTTCAGGATTTATATGCAGGGAAACAATGGAGTCCTTATTGATACCATGTGCAAGTATGATCTTCAGATATTTGGAAAGAATTCATCGTCGATCACTCTCACATCTAGGTCATTGTGCGGGACGTATTTTAGGAATTCTTCCCGACTGATATTCTTGAAAAGTTCCCCCCAATGTGGGAGTACCACCTTGGTCCCGGTGCTTGCCTCTATGTCTCCAAAGGTCGGAGGTTGAGTGAAATTTTTTTTTGTATATGTTTTAATGACAATTTTGAGTCTTGGAGAAAATTCTAATTGTTTTGTGACTCCCGGAGAGGAGCCTTCTCCTACCTTTGGTTCTTTCAGCTTGGGTGCCCTCGATGATCACCTAGTGGTTGGATTTCTTGGAGGCATTGTTCCTGTAATCAAAATAGAACCTTTAGAGCCTGCATACAAAGAAACAATGGATAATATATATATATATGTATATGAAGCATAGACATGAAAATTCTATGAACTGGTACATACTTGTAAAGCTTGCTAACATGGTTGTTTGATACTCATGGGATCTCGGTTTCTTTTGAATTGCTCGTTTCTCTTCTCTGGATGCTATAAAACTCCTTTGTAGGCAAAATGATTTCATTGACAATGGCTCAAGAGAATTTAAATGGGGAATAACTTATCATGTCGTATCAGGCAATTAATTTGGGTGATGAGTGGAATTCAAACAAATCTATCACCGAATATATGCAACTTAAATTCATCGTGGGTCGATGGCAGAGGCCTAGAGGGTGATGTGTTATATCGGTAATTTCAAACAACTTTTTTGATTCGCACATGAAGTAGAAACTAATGTGAGATTTGGAATTAATTAGTTCGTTAAATTATCTAAATCTAAACGTATCTAGCGCTAAAACATCCCATCGTGTCTCTTTCTTAGTGGGGGGATCGGGGATGAATTTTTTGTTGATATCCTTCTGTGAAAAACCTCTAATGATGATTGATTTCATTGTACGATGATGACATGGAAAAGTTGGTTTGGAGGTGTGACTTGGATTTATGGGACCAAGAATGGCTCGAGGTAAAGTTGGGTCGTACATTTCTCCAATATGGAGAAGACACATGGAGTAGAATACCGATGACTTAACCTGTGAGTATTAGTCAGATTCATGACTTTCTTCAAGTTGTGAATTCCAAACTAAACCTGGGACCACCAACATCGAAAAGATATTGGGGGTCGACAATTGGGGATAAACCTATCGTGTGTTTTTCTTTGGATTAGCTTCTTCAAAAACTCTCGATACCGAAATGCTTTGGGAATCAGTGATCTGGGAAAAAACTTTAGCATGGTCGAAATGTTCATAGCGATTTAGTATTCCCTGATTCGAACAAGCATGTTGGGTATCGAATATTGACAGTATCATTTCTTTATTCCTTAACGTTTACTCCCCTCTCCTTTTACTAATGCCGAAGGGGATCGACTATTGGAAATTTTTGTATGCAATACTTGTCATGAAACAAAATTTCCTTCTGCTGATATCGGTGAATATTGACGCTCGACGATTGAGGTTTTTCCGAGTGATTCGTTTTCACCTCTTAATTCCTTCCGATGTTGAATCTTGAGCACGTCAGGCTAGGTGTTTTGGATGATGATTCCTTATTTAAGTGTTAAACTGATTTAATTCATGGAGTTTCATAAAGTTAAACAAACCTGAAGAGCTGATGAGCATTAAGAGAACAAGCAAAGAAAATCGAATTTAGACCGTGCAAATATTAAGTGGTACCCAAAAAGTGAAAAATTGACATAGACTTTTTAGGGTCTATTGAGTGCTCAACAAGCGAGTGAGCCATATTTTGTATATGTAATTATGAATATCATTAATAAAAATACATCGTTGTGTGTATACCGACAATGAAGAAAGAGTTATGGGGGACTAAGCTCCACTAGGAATTGAAAGAGAAGGCACTGAGAGGCTAGAAAAAAGGGCCTAAGATTGAGGGCTTAACCCAAGGGAGTATTATAATGTATTTCCTAAATTTCTAAAGTTTGGGAAATAAACCTTGTTATCATAAGTTCCTTTGGGGAAGAGGAACGAACTCCAAGTGGAGAGGAATGAGCTCTTGGAGAGCCAAGTGTCATCCTAGACGCATGCATATTTGTGTGGGAATTCCCATTATTGTGGGGGTTCACTAGCCAATCTTTCCATCTTTTCTTAGGAGTTCTCTCTCACCATTCTGACCATTATCTCCATCCTTTCCTTGCATGCACACACTCATGCACTGAGAAAGCATGAAGTCAACCTATTTCCACCATTATTGAACCATTTTCCATTGTGGACCTATGAAATTTTTTGAGTTGTCCCTTTCCTTACCTTATTTTACTACTATGGTTTCCTGGTTGATTAAGAGATGGAAAGAATAAGCAGGTTGTAAGGCCAGTGGTTTGAGGAGGTAGGTTGTCAGGTCCATGGGTTGAAAAATTAGGTTGTCAAGCCTGTGGGAAACTGTCTCCAAGTAAGAGAGGTTGTTGGGTGAGTGATTTCACTTGGAGGGAGTCCAACAAAAACTACAGAGCTCTGAGAATTCCTGATTCAACATGTTGTTGAAGCCCTAAAAGGGAAGTGGGCGACTGATGGACTATGGAATAGTGAAGGTTTATATTCCCATTGTGGGACATGCATGTGGGGAATGAGATCCTGTGAGCAGTGCGAGTAAGTAGGCTCCTTGGAGGGAATGCTTAATTTTGAATTGTTCAGATTTACATAGCCTCAGCCTAGCCTAGGATTTCCTTTACCCTGGGTGGAGTTTACACCCAGATCAAGGGTGACCCACTGCTGATAGCTTGGAGAAGCATGGTCTAAGGTTGGGAGGTTCATGGAAGGTATGCACGCAGTCAGTGGTCTTCTCATAAAAATATAACTACCAATTATGTGTTAATTTTATGCTATGTATATTGTACATGTGTTATACTGTTATTAGAATTTCCTTTATTTTGCAGGTATGTGTTTATTGTAGCTTTCGCATGAATATGTGTATGAACAAAATTTCTATCTCTGTTTAAATTTGCATTAT
>SNQJ01S0108102.1:18200-29510 GCA_010110895.2 Picea sitchensis
AGTAGAGTTTTCAAGGAAATGGTTTCTTCTCTTAGTTTCTCAAAGTCTTCTAATTGTTTCTTCAAGATTACAACTGTCTTTTCACAACTACCCAATTCACTTCTTAGTTTTCTTTGTGTGTCTTTGAGCTTGCTATTTTCAATATCAACATGCTTCAATTTTTTAAGAGTCTCATCTTCTTGTTGAATACTTTTTTTTTTTTTTTTNTTCAATCCTTGGATGAGGAAATTCAAATTCAACATGACCTAGTCCTTCACAATTAAAGCAAAAGAACTGACCTCTATTTTCTTCTTTGAAATCTGAGATGTTGTAATTTGCTTCAACTTCTTCTTCTTCTTCTTCTTCTTCTACATCTTCCCTTACATAAAGGTCTTGTAGCTTGTCCCAAATCTCTTTTTATGATGCAGATGATCCCACCTTGGATTTCACTGAATCTGTCAATCCATCTAGGATGGTATCTATTTCCAATCTATTGTTCCTTTTTGCTTCCTTCTAAGTTGCAGTCTTTGGTTTCTTCAAAGTATTATATCCTGAAAAAACTGAGAACCAAACATCTACCCCAAGAGATTTCAAGTAAGTTTCCATTCTATTACTCCAGTATTCAAAATTTCTTCCATCAAATGGTGGAATCCCATTTGGAATTTTGTCTTCCATTTCTTCTCAGTATCTTCCTTCCAGTGGTTAAACTGTACTAAAGGTAACCCACTCTGATACCATTTGTTGATACTGAGAAGGGTGTGAATCAATATAAAGTACAATTTAAAACCTTTTTCAACTTATACTTAAACCATTTAACTATATCCAATGAGCAATGAACAATAGTATAAGAGTTACACAAATAACCCACAATAAACCATGCACAATATATGAGAAATAATCAATAGTTATTGTGCAAGGGAAGTTATGACTTCCAAAGGTAGCTTCAGCTTCCAAATGTAAAGGGAGGGATAAAACTCCAAGAGTAAGATACACTCCTCCAATATCAAGAGAGATTTGAACTCTCCATCCTTGCCCCTTCCTTCCACCAAAGAATATATGAGAGATAATAAAACTTTACATTAAATCATCATCATCAACCAATCATCATATAGAACCTGATAATGCTTCCTAAGGCTTCTTCAATTTCTGCAATTCTTCAATTCTTGGAGTACTCTGATCCTGTAGATAATATTAGTCAATGTATTCTCTGAAACTCCTCCAATTTTCACTCCTTGAATCCTCCCCCAAAAGAGGTTACAGAAATAATGGTAGACTTTATTCAATTTTGGTCTATTAAGGAGAGTGAACCTACACGGAATGCCCCGTGCTCAATAATTAACATCTGATTCTGAAACTCACACAAGAAAATACAGTCCGTACTCTTTCTAATGAATTTTTTCCCACTTCATTTGGATTCTCGATGAAGAAGTTATCATATCCAAAGAAGGGATAGCAGTGGACCCTAAAAATATTGAGGCCATTAAAGGGTGGAAAACACCTAGGAATGTGATAGAAGTTAGATCCTTCATGGGTCTAGATGGATACTATAGAAGATTCATTACATTTATTTTTAGAATTGGTCACCCAATCACTTCCTTGCAAAGGAAGGGGGTGAAGTTTCAATGGACAATAGTGTGAAATGTGTTTCCAACATTTGAAGTAGTTGTTAACTAGTGCTCGAATTTTGAGGATTTCTAATCTAAATGAATATTTTGTGGTTTTCACAGATGCATGAAAATACAGACTTGGTGGATTCCTCAGTCAGAATGGTTTTGTGATATGTTTCGAGTCCATAAAATTGAAAGAGAATGAAAGGATCTATTCCACTCGCGATTTGGAGTTGGAATTTGATCGCCTACCCCCCATCCTATCTCCTTAGAGTGGCTCGGCCTACTGGTATAGGATCGTTCAAGTTACCAAATAGAATGGTTTTTTGGGCTCCTAATGGAACCAATTTAACTTGACACGAGTCGTTTACCTTCTTGACGCATATTATCTGCACCCCCTCCATAGCATTTTTCAATCTCAATGCCAACTTTGCTAGCTCCTCGTGCTAGGATTCCTCTTGGATGTGACCACGAGCTACGACTGTGGGTAAAATCCCTTTGCGATCCCGTTCTTTGGAACTATTGAAAACTAATTTTTTGCTTTTCCCTGATTTTCGAATCGGTGAACTCTTCAAGACCAGATCTACGGTCCACACTCCTCTCGCAATCAATGATTATGATCAATTCGTGAGTCCTCTCTTTTCCTGACTCTACTTCTCCCTATTTGCAAACCAACAATATGTTGATCCTTTTCCACACATCCTACCTCGATGGACGACTAGGATTACTTCACTGCCCCAGTTCTTTGGTTGTTCTCCTCTTAAATCTTCTTCAAAGGGTTCCTTCTTTGAAATGCATGGATCTTTGCCATGTGCACTTCCATATCCAATGGTCTAGACTGAAATCACTCTTCACAACTTCACGAAGATCTTCATTTTCTTATGGAAAACCTTCCAAAGTTCCCACTCCCGAACTTATCGATCTTCTGCCACTTGTCTCTTTCTTGACGATGGATGATTTCCGTATCTTTGAGACTTCAAAAAGTCCTCGATTATTTTTAATACTTAGTGCAAATTATCCATTTTATATTGAGGATATTCTCAAATACTTTCTGCACTCCTTGCAGAGTTTTGTGTAGACTCTTTTACGACTTTTCTCGGCTTAAAAATCTCCAAGGTTCCCAGTTCATTTGCGTCCTTCAGTGGACTTTTTCTTGCCCTCCTGGAAATCTCTCTCCTTGCTTCCTGAGCCTATAAGGTGAACTTACAAAACCTTAGGAATGATCCTTCCACTTGGCTCATTTCTTCGACTAATTCTCCCTTAGCCTTATGGAAAGGTTTAAGGCATGTCCTTTCCTTTATCGACACAATTCTTACAAAGCCTTGCTTCACCAGAATGTTCAGCAATTCTAGGATTCTCCAACACTTCCAACCATGTTTCTCTTGTGCATGCTCACACTAGCTTGATGCCCTCGTGGAAGAGAGTTTTAGAGTTTTTAGTAACTCCGAGTTGTGTCTCCCCACACACAGTCTTTATTTCCAAGGTACTTAACCACCTTGAAATTTCTCCCTGAGTCCGTGAATAAATCTGGTATTCCCTCCTGGAAATATCTCTTCTGAATCCTCTGAGTTCATACACGAAATCCTTGCGTCAGCTTACAGAGTTTCCAATATGTGCCACAGACTCCTTACACTTAGCGTAGAGAACCAAAATTAACTCAACACACTCACGGATAGAAAACTGTATCTCTATCCCTGCAGACGATTTCTAACATTCATATACAATTTACAAACATGTAAATGAAATTCATAACATATGATCCATTACATAGAAATGTAGAACAGGAAAAGCTATCATTTTCTATTAATGGTGGAATGTCAAATTAGAATAGTGGTGTCCGGACTACAACTGAGTGTCGACTCTCATCAACCTCCCTAACTTGGTTTACAAAGATATTTCCTCAAACTCCAGTAGCCTCTACCGGGCATACAATACAAAGATTTATACAAGATGGGATTCTATGAGATTCCCTTGCAAGCTAAACTAATGGTGTCAAATCACCCTTCAAAATGCCTATCGAAAGGGAAAATTACAATGATGGAAATCTTCTCCAAATCATATGTAGATCCCTCCTATCATCAACCACTTAATGGAGACCTTATCTCCAACTTGTGCTAAAGAACAATTTGTCTCTTCTAGATTGTCATCATTTAATGCCTGGATCACGCCGTAGATTCTCGAGGAAAAATGAGAGGGTGGTGCCTCTCCTCCCTTAAATGTGCACCATGCATGAAATCTGACTGTCGCGTGCTTAGGTGGAGCGATGATTTTACATCATACTCCATAGCTATGAAAATCATGAGATCCTTCTCATGAGCTTTCGAACATAGTTGAAATCCTCTTGGATCCCAAAATTTCTCTTGGAGTTGTCTCTAAGATCCTTTGCTTTGCTGCTTCTACTCCTGCATCATCATCGCTTCTCGTGCAAGCTTCAGGTTTCTCAGCTTCCTTGTGCTGACCAATTCCTCTGTCGACTCCATCATCAACTTCCTTATCTCCTCAACTACTTCATTCAGCGACTCTATTGACCGGATTTCCTTATGCATACTAGCTTGCTTCGTTCCTTCCTTGTTCATGGGAAAATCATGCTAATTTCCCAAGTCATATTATCCATCCCTTGCGGCCTTGACTCACTACTCTATTGCATCCTCCACTTCTGCAGTATCAATACTGAACGGTTGTTCATCTACTTCCTCTGACAGATTGAACTTGTCCTTTTCTCGTCTTGTTCTATTCCAGCTTCCACCAACCACAAATCATGCTGGTGTATCTCCTCCAACATGGATATTTCTCGGCATCCACCTTATGGTTCTGGATTTCCCCACCATTCCTCCACTACCTTTAACTCCAATTCCCACTGAGTGAGTAAATCAACTGGGTGTTCTCCTTATGTTGGGACATACATCAATATCTATTCATTTTTGTCTATGACACTCTCAGCCTGTTGTCCTCCTATCACATCTGCAACATCTATGCTATCCTGTCCTTAATCACTTGGTAGGAATATATCAACTCCTCCAATGACCAAAATTCTCCCCTGATCATTTTCTTCGATGGTGGAAGTCTGCAACTTCTCATCATCTTCATTCACACAGTTTGTAGCTCCACATGAATATTCATCTGAGTGAGGTATTCCTTTTGTGTCCGCTTTTTCTGTCAGCCCCCTTAGCTGACGTGAACTCTTAGCTAAGCTCATCTCTTCTCCCTTTCACACCTGAAAATATCGGATGTTTCCTATTCCCACCTGGAAGTTTACGAGATCTGCTGGCCTCTTCACATTTCTCATGAGAACTTTTCTATATCTCTTTCCCTTATGAATGAGGGATTCAACCTACCTCAACCATATTCTTAACATATGTTGTGGCCTTCTAGTCAACAAATTTTGAACGGGCCATCTGGTTGTTCTCTTCAAAGGTCATTTGTACCTCCAGTGTACCTTTGACTCCTACTGCATCTTGAATGCAAGCTTCGCCATCTATGCTAAGATTTCACCGAGCTCCTTATCCATATCTGCCTTGTTCTTCTCTTAATGGACTTATCCCTGACCATGTTTATGACATTCAATGGCCATCTTACTTCACCTGCAACCCACCTGACTATTTGTCATCTACCGCACACTTTGCAACAGCTTCAACAGAGCATAATACTCTATCTCTCTTTCCTACATATGCCAATTCTATATTATCTCTGATACCACTTGATCGCCTACCCCCCCACCCTATCTCCTCAGGGTGGCTCAACCTACTGGTTTAGGATCATTCAATTTATTGAACCAAATGGTTCGTCGGGCTCCTGATAGAACCGATTTAACTTGACAAAGGCTCTTTACCTTCTCCGCACAGATTATATGCACCCCCTCCTTAGCGTTTTTTTATCTCAACGCCAACTCTCCTATCTCCTCAAGCTAGGATTCCTCCTGGATGTGACCATGTTCTATGACTGTTGGTCAACTCCCTTAGCAATCCCACACTTCATAACTATCGCAAACTACTTTCTCCCTTTTTCCTAATTTTCGAATTGGTGAACTCTTTGAGACCAAATCTACGGTCCATGCTCCTCTCACGATCAACAACAATGATCAATTTGCGAGTTTGGACTTCATGAGTCCTCTCTTCTCCTAACTCTGATTCTCCTGATTTGTGAACCAATGATTTTTTGATCCTTTTCCATGCATCCTACCTAGATGGACAACTAGGATTAATTCACTACCCCAACGCTTCGAGTGTTCTCCTCTTGAATCTTATCCGAAGGGTTCCTCCTCCAAAATGCATGCATATATGCCACGTTCCCTTCTAGATCCAATGTTCTAGACTGAAATCACTCTTCATGACTTTAAAAAGACATTTTTTTTCTTCTGGAAAACCCTTCGAAGTTCCCACTCATGAACTTCTTGATATTTTTCCACCTGTCTCCTCCTTGACGATGGATGATTTCCCTGTCTTCCAGACTTTGGAAAGTCTTCGATTCTTTTTTACACTTAGCACAAATTATCCTTTCCAGACTCATGCTGTTATAGAATACTTTCTTCACTCCTTGCAGAGTTATGTGCAGACTCTTCTATGACTTTGCTCAGCTTCAAAACCACCAAGGTTCCTAGCTCCTTTGTGTCCTTCAATGGACTTATTCTTTCCCTCTTGGAAATCTCTCGCCCTGATTCCTGAGATTGTAAGGTGAACTTACAACACCTTAGGCACACTCCTTATGATTGTCTCAGTTCTTATATGACTTCTCCCTTAGCTTTATGGAAACGTTTAAGGCATATCCTTTCGTTTATCGACGCACTTCTTGCAAAGCCTTCCTTCACAAAAAATTTCAGAAATTTTGGGATTCTCCAACACTTCCAACCATGTTGCTATTATGCATGCTCACACTAGCTTGATGCCCTCCTAGAAGAGTATTTCAGAGTTTTCAGTAACTCTGAGTTGTGTCTCCCCACACACAGTATTTATTTCGAAGGTAATTAACCACCTTGAAATTTCTCCCTGAGTCCATGAATAAATCTGGTATGCCCTCCTGGAAATATCTCTTCTGACTCCTCTAAGTTCAGACATGCACACCTTACGTTAGCTTACAGAGTTTCCAATATCTGTCGTGCACTCCTTGCACTTAGCCTAGAGAACTAGACTTAACTCAACACACTCACAGATAGAAAACTGCATCTCTATCCCTGTAGACGATTTCTAACATTCATCTACAATTTTCAAACATGTAAATGACATTCATAACACAACATCCATTACACAAAAATGTAGAACAAGAAAAACTGTCATTTTCTATTAACGGTAGAATATCAAATTACAATAGTGGAGTTTGTACTATGACTGATTCTCGGCTCTCATCAACCTCCCTAGCTTGGCTTACAAATATCTTTCCTCAAACTCCAACAACCTCTACTGGGAATACAATACAAATATTTATACTAGATGGGCTTCTATGAGCTTACCTCACAAGCTAAATTAGTGGTGTCAAGTCACCATTCAAAACCCCTATTGAAAGGGAAAATTACAATGATGGAATCTGCTCCAAATCGGATGCAGATCCCTCCTGTCTTCGACCACTTAATGGAGACCTTATATCCAACTTGTGAGAAATCACAATTTGTCTCTTCCAACTTGTCATCATTTAATGCCTGGATCACACCCTATATTCTCTAGGAAAAATACGAGGGCGGTGCCTCTCCTCCCTTAAATGCACACCATGCGTGAAATCTGACTGGCATGTGCTGAGGTGGAGAGATGCTCCTACATCAGAATCCATCTTGCATGCCTTCAATAAGTGGCAGAACTACCTCATGGGAAAGAGGTTTGAAATGAGGATGAACCATAATGGTCTGAAATACTTGTTTGATCATCCAACTTTGAATGCTAGGTAGAGAAGATGGTTGGAATTCCTTTGTGAGTATGACTTTGATATTAATAACATCAAAGGAAAAGATAACAAGGTGGTTGATGCACTCAGCAGGAGAGTGCATGAACTACATGATACAAACATTAGCATGTATCAAACTGACCTTAAAGGAAAACAAATTGAGGATGCAAAAGATGATTTGCAGTACATGGAGTTTGTAGCATAATTGCATAAAGGTAAAATGCAGTAGAAAGTTGAATATTATGAATTGGGAATTGATGGAATTCTCATGTATAGGAACATAATTTATGTACCCAATTCTCCTAAATTGAGGAGTATGATTTTAAAAGAGATGCATAATGTACCTTATGTTGGACATCGAGGCTATCACAAATCATTTTCAATAGTCAAGAGCCAATATTATTGGCCAGGCATGAAGAAGGAGATTGATGAGTACATTGTGAAATGTTTGGAGTGTCAGAAGTTCAAGGCTGAGCATAAACACCCAGCTGGATTGCAGCAACCATTACCCATTCTTGAGCAGAAGTGGGAAGTGGTGAAAATGGATTTCATCACCCAATTTCCTAGAACAACCAAGAAACATGATGCTATCATGGTGGTGGTGGACACACTTACTAAAGCTTCCCATTTCATTCCTATGAAGGTTACTCAAAAGGAAACCAATGTTGCTTATATCCATATGAGGGAAGTAGCATGCTTGCATGGCATACCAAAGACAATTGTGTCTAACAATGACCCAAATGTTACCTCAAAATTCTAGAAGGGGTTATTCAAAGGGTTCAGAACAAATATGAACTTCACCATAACTTATCATCCCAAATATGATGGGAAAATAGAAAGGGTGAACTAAGGGATAGAGGATGTGCTAAGGATGTATGTGATGGACAAACCATATAAATGGGAATATTATATACACTTGGTATAATTTTCCTACAACAATGGGTATCAGACATCACTAAAAAAATGAGCCCATTTGAGGCACTTTATGAAAGAAAGTGAAACACACGAGTGAGCTAGGACAAACCAATAGATAGAGAAGTTATTGGGACAAAGTTTCTCATATAAATGGAAGAGAAAATGTTGAATATTAAACAAAATTTAAAAGTTGCCCAAGACAGGAAGAAAAACGGTGATGACAAGAACATAACTCACAGGGAATTTAAAGTGGGTGATCTTTTTTTCTTGAAGGTGAAGGCCAATAGAAGTTCCCTAAAGTTGGGAAAATATTGCAAGTTGGCACTCATATATTGTGGGTCGTTTGAAATATTAGAGAGGATTGGACCAGTAGCTTACATGCTTGCATTGCCTGCATATGTGTATGTACATAATGTGTTAAGCCCTAAATAGTGTCTCATTTCTCCTTAATTATGGAATATTATATTAGTAATTTTATTTTATTTATATCGGCCTTAGGCCATTAGTTGTAATTATACCTCCTAGTCTCCTATATATACCAAGGAGACATTTTCATTTTGAATCATCTGGTAATGGTACATTTATGTGGGAATGAGGAGGTTGGCCCCTCGAAGAGGCTTATTATCTGAATTTATCTCTTTTTCAAGGCGTTGAGTACTTGTTCTGAGGTTTTTCTATGTTATATTGATATTAGGTTCTTAACATATGGTATCAGAGCTGAAGGTCTTGGGGTTTCATTGCTACATCTGAGACACATGGGAATTTTCACTATAATGTTTTTTCTACAACATTTCAGATGGAACGACTTGGAGGGTATTTAGTAGACAGATCAAGGTACGTTGGATTAAAATTTCATCTCCTTGGGCATTATACTTCCAGAGATACAACCAATGAAATATAGGGTTTTGGAATCTTCCTGAACTAAGTCATTGAAGAATTTTCACTATAAAATTTGTTTTGTAATGCTTCAGACCCTAAACTCTAGAGTATATTCATAGAAATTAGTAAGGTATCTATGGTAAAATTTCCATCTTCTGGGTCATCTTACATATGTATATACACCCTGTGGAAGATAGGGTATCTGACTTTTCCAATTGACTAGTCTCATGAAGGTGTTCTAGGTAAAAAAATAATAACTTCTTCCTAGAGTATCCAAATTGAGTGAAACTAGTTTCATTGGATAGTGGACAGTCTTTAGTATTTCTGGTACAAGTTTTAAAATTTTATATCAATTATTTTGTGCAGAGCACACTATACAAGTGAGATCTCTTGAAAAGGCCAAAAATCAGCAAGTTGTGGGGAAGCTACCATAAATTCCTCTTGGCACATCCAACTTTGATCAAACCTATGGAATTGTAGAGAAGAAATATTAGAGAACTAGAAAAAATAAATTTTCATACCCAGAAGGACCAAAAATTTGGAGATACAATAGAATAAATATCGTCTAGCAAAACCACCTCAAAATCAAGGTTAAAAAGTGATACTTGACCAACAAGCCACCCAAAAAGGGAAATTCTACACTAAATAAGCCTCCAGACAATCCTACTTGGACTATTGATGAAGGCAAAGAAATGTGTAGGGACATAAATGATTTACAAAATAATATAGTAACAAAAGATGAACTACAAGAGATAGAAGCTAAGTTGGAGGCAAATATGGATGGTTTTGATAGAAGGATTGAACAATTTCATAATAGAGAGGACACCTGAAAGTGAAAATGTATCCCATGAAATTCATGATGAGGACACAAGGAAGGTGAATCAAGAATGGAGAAACTCTAAATTTGGGTTGAATACCAACCACATTCCTAAGATTGATATGAGGAAGTTTGATGGCAAGGACCTTATCACATGGATACTTCATATCGAGCAATTCTTTGATCTACATAATGTGCCACATACACAAAAGGTACGAAATTCTTCTTTATATTTAGAGCCTAATCAATTTGTATGGTATAGATGGCTGTGTTCTCGCAAATCACTTGTCACTTGGACAATTTTCACAGAAGAAATGATAACACACTATGAGGATACAAGGAGAAATACCTTCTTTAGCCAATTGATAAATCTCAAGCAAAAGGGTTCAGTTACAGAGCACATTGAGAACTTCCAAAGATTGAATATAAAGGTAAAATATATTCCAGATGAGCACTTGATTGATGTATTCATAGGAAATTTAAGAGATAACATTCAACATGAGGTCTTCCTTTGGGAACCCAATTCATTGGAGAATGCATTTAGGGTGGTAAGAAATGTTGAAAGTAAAAATATGGCTATCGCTACTAGAAGGACCAATCCTAACATCTATAGAGAGAATACTTCTCCTTCTTCTAAAACACCTCAAACTACAAGGTTGACACCTCAAAAATTGGAGGAAATAAAAGAAAAGGGTTTACTCTTTAATTGTGACAGCAAGTACAATAAGGGACATAAGTGTGGTGAGAAGAAATTATTCTACATAGACTGTGAAGAGGAAGAAGAACAAGAACATGAACAAGAACCATCTCAAGATGAAAACATAGAATCAATTTCATCTGAAGAGTTGACTCCCACGATATTGTGTATTGCATTGTCTGGAATTAGCACTCCTCAAACCCTCAAGATTGAAGGATATATCAAAAATAAAAAGTTAATAGTCTTAATTGATTCTAGAAGTACTCATAATTTCATTCACTATAAATTATCCAAAGATCTCAATTGCTTTGTATATCCAACACTAGAGTTTCCAGTAATGATTGCATATGGAGGAACTATCAATTACTCAGGAAAATGCAATAAGATCAATCTTACTATGGATGAATATGTAATGAATAGTCCAATTATTTCTATACCCATGGGTGGTGTTGATGTTGTACTAGGAATCCAATGGTTACAATCATTAGGAACAATGGATTTTAATTTCAAGAACTTTTCATGAAATTTTCATTGGAAGGAAAATAAAT
>SNQJ01S0108104.1:11304-26146 GCA_010110895.2 Picea sitchensis
GGCTTCTTCGACTAGTAGGTTTTTGATTCCATTCGCGCGTTGTAATTTCAATTTAATAGAGGTTGTAGGCATCTTTGTTATATATGCTGAGTCTTTTGGCCGAATATTTTCTAGGATTATTTAGAGTTTTTTATGCTCAAACATGCATTGCGGGTTTTACATGAACTGTAAAGCCCATATTTTGGGTTTTTTCTTTTTAGTTGTCTCTGTACTATTTGGGATTTTTCCCTTTGCCTTTGAAGACATCCCAAAGCTATGAAAATATCGTTTTGTTTTTTTTCTCTTTAGATTTCTTTTCGTGAAGAGGATTTTTTGTGTATGCGTAGTTGTTTTAGGAATTTTTAATTTTGTAAAAGTCTTTAATAAAGATGGAAATGTTGTTAAAAAAAAGAATCTCATTGATAGTGGGATGTTTGAGGCTAGCTTTTAGACTTGATTCGTTAGCTAGTTGTGTTTCTGAAGGCAATGATGGTAATGACCATTCCATTGTGCAACACCCTTCCATCCACAACAATCTTCTCCTCAAACATATGGGCATAGGAACCCAAGCCTAGAAACAGGAGAGTCTTAGTTTCTGCATTGGGACCTCCCTTTTCAGGTCCAACCAATGGCAACGACAGACGAGGGATGGTGAAGAAACAACTAGTTGTGAAATGCCAGGCTCTCAGGGATGGCAGCACTGGAAATTATCAAGGTGTTTACAGGCCTTGGTACATCCATGAATCAAACAATCGTGAGGTAGTTGTAGACCATTTTTTTCTTAAGAATCCTTTGGACTTATTCATATAACATGAAAAATTCATGTACCCATATTTTTATATTTGGATTTCATCACAATAACTCCCAACGAAATAATGCTTATGCAAGCGAGACTGGTCATGTGGTGTTTCAAGAGTATCTAGGTCATTGCCTTATTGCTACAAATTGCTATATCATGACGAAGTTCACTCTGTGTGTATGGTGTTGGAGTTGGGCGCTAGCTTGTATGGGATTCATCCTTGGGCTGGGGCGTGTTGATGGGTTGTGCACACGATACAACTTGCAGGCTCCTCCCTTGGTGGCTTGGGGCTAGATCTAAGCGTGAGCCCAAGGCTACAAACTTGTGTTTGGCGTTGGCGCTGGACTATATGTTGTTATTGTTGGCTTGTGTGTTTATTTAATGAGATAGGTCAAGTGGTGTTGGGCTTGGTGCTTGCACTAATATTTGTGTGTGTTTTCTTTACTATCGACTTACCATATGTTAAGACTTGAAATTGGAGATTGGGCATAGCCCAATATATATTTTCTCTCTTGTTTTTATTATTATTATTATTATTAATTTATTTTTAATATAGTTATAAATACATATCTTTTATATATTCTTATTTATATATCTGTTTAGAAATTCGTGGGCATAATTTATATATATATATATGTTTGTTTATTTGAAACAAGTGTTAAAATTTATTTAACACTTTCAATATGTATGTTATTATACCATTTACATTGTCAATGTGCATAATATTTATATATAGATTTGTGTAAAAAATAAATTGTGTGCTTGGATTGCACGCTAGGTGGAGCTGGAGCTTGGGGCATGGCCCTTAAGCTTAGATTTATATTTACACTCCAATATATATATTTCCCTATACAGAGTATTTATGTGTGTCTAATCATTTATGTTTACATAACTCCTTTCAAGGATTTCACTTGTACAGGTGTTACCGTCGGAAGTCACCCCTGGATTGCAGCAGGAGCAGAGCCCGACGCCCATCAGTTTGTGTCACGATTTGTTTAATGGGTTGATCAAATGGAGGTTAACTCAAGACTATGTGGCTCTAACTCCGAAACTAGGCCAGGAATGCATGGACAAATGAGGTCTTAGATAACTTCAGATAGTCAGTTGTAGTAAGGGTGAGTAGGGAGAAGACTTGTATCAGAAAGATGCAAGGGTCTGTTGTAAACATCAGGTCTCTAACAAACTGTAGAGGAAAACATCTAAACGCAAGATCTTCTTACATTCAAATGCAGAAAACTGGAGAATACAACAATGCAACAATAAATCCTTTATCATAACATAATTTCAACCATTTGAACGAATCAGTCGATCATGAACTCTCTCAGTATGAGATGAAAACCAGATGGAGTGAGAAGACTGTTTGTCATTAAACAAGAAATCTTACATACCAATACATAACCAGAGAACTAGAGTCTGTTAAAAATTTACAATCAGGAGTTATGCTCTACCATCCATAGATACAAAATATGAAGATTGAGTTTATATATTCAAGAAAAATTGCCTCACAGAGGCATGTTCAGTCATCCAAAGTATGGTGTCGCTTTAGCCAAATTCGGACGGATAATCCTTGTCAGACGCCACATTTACTGTGCATGGCTCCTACAAGGAGGGTAGCTGAGCCATTAAGCGTTGAGATAGCGTGTGCAGACTTCCCTGTCTAGTCGAGGACATCGACATGGTTTCTTTGGAACAACTGGCACACAGGACCTCTTCAAGCAGACTACTTGCCGGACTTTCCATTACTCACACTTAATGAATGAAAGGAGGCTTCAACCATCCGTCCTCATCTTCATTTACTCTTAGCGAACATCAAGATCGAGGGCGCATCAGATGGTGCATGGAGATCGCGATGATCCTCTCTGGTACTGAACTCGGTGCCCTTGGCCTTCTTTACACAGCTTCATTCTTTCCCCAAGTAACCACGGGATGTGACCATGTGCTTATTCTTAAGGTGCTTTCGGCGTTCGTGAATGGGGGGCGGTGGGCTAATCCCTTCTTTCTGAAAATGCGATGAGCGAAATGCCGAGACAACTCAATCTGGTTCCATGCGTCCCTCTGAGATTTGACGGCCCTAAATCCACTCGGTGATACTTTGGGCCCGAGTCCTAGACATTACCCGCACCTCATGCATCGGGATGCAACGGAGTTGATCTTTGCAGCTTGAAATCACGAGGGGAGAAACAACGAGGAACCTAGTCGTGCGCTAGATGTCTCCTGTGGATGAACGACTGAGGTTGCTTCGTGATACTGCGGGCCCGACTTTGGGCTCTTTCAGCACTTTCGGGGTTCAGGGTTTCAAGATGTAGAACAACATAGAATCCTCACCCCTTGAACTCCTAACTGCCGAATCGACGATGTGACTAGATCTCGCACCACGCATCTTTTGGATGGACGAATGTTATCTTTCCTGCATGTACTATAGGCGCTATCCATCGCACCTAATATTGGTGCAACTCTGCCACCAACGATTTCCCACCGACCGTTGATCTTCTCATATGGATGGATCTGAACCGTTGACACCATAATTTTGCCCTCTCGCTTGATTTTAAGTCCGAAAAGGACTTCTTCTATGCATTGTTCTTGGGTGCTCCTCGTGCAACCTGCAGACTTGGATATCTCGATGTCGAAGACAAGTAATGTTGCTAACATTAGGCTCCATGGGGTATAGAGTCATCCCTGTGATGCTCTAAGAACTCATTTTGTAGTTTCAGTGCCTTGTTGTTGGGCTATGGAGTCAGGCTCAAAACATCCCCCTGCTGAAGATACAAGACGAAAAATAAAAGCAAAAAAATAAAGATACATGCTCAAAGGAGCTTATTTATATACAATCCTAAAATAATAAAACACTTTACATTGGGCTAGGTGAAAGCAGAATTCCACCATAGCCATTCAAGCAGCTTCCTAGATAGAAGCTCCTTCCTTCTGTCAATGATCATCAACAGATGGTGTAACCATGACAGCAGAATGGTTACATTCTTCAAATCCTCCTTACAGGATGGAGTTGAGATGAAATAGGGTGGCTCCAAGGCATAGGGGAAATGCCACTCCATGTACTCACTGATAGGATCATAGAATGAGTGGAAAATTTTGGAAAATTGGCGACAGGAAGCCTCCTCTGCTACACAATTGTTCTCATGTGGATGAATATCTCTGACAAGCACAGGTGAGTGGACATATTTCGTAGGCTCACTGATCTCGGGTGGTGGTTGCTCGTTGACTGGCTCTAGATAGAAAAAGAAATGTGCGCTCAACCGTTCCTCCGGTTGCTCCTCTTTTCCGTGCACTCCCCCATCTTGTGAAATGGGAACGATCTCCCGATCCTTCTCTTCAATCCCAAATGTAAATACATCATGGGAAATCTCATGAAGGAAGAAAGAGAAATCCTCTTCCAAAATGGCTTCTTTGTTTAAATCTGAGACAGTAGGCTCATCAGGGGCAGATGCTAACACATCCAAGAAATATTCAATAATCTCTTCAAAAGAGCTACTTAGATCATTTGCCTCGAAGACTGGAAAATCCTCTTCATTGTCTTCAGATTCCAATTTTGTACATTGGGGACTGGGAAATATTGCCTGCTCCACTAGTTCACTCAGGTCATCTTCTTCCTCCCAGGCTGGAAAATCCTCTGCACAGTCTTCAGATTTCAACATTTCTAATTGAACAAAGAGATACTTCACCTGTTCCCTCAGCTCACTCAGGGTGTCTTCTTCCTCCCTGGGATCTTCATCACTTCCATAACACTCCTTTGATGCAGACGAATGGGGCAGAGAAAGGAATGATTTTTTATCCAGGTCGTCAGGATTATCCTCACAGCCTATGTCAGAAATATCTTCATTTTGTAAAGAGTTGTGGTATCCCTCACCACAGTTATCACAAATTAACTTGGAGGAATAAAACTCCTGACAATAGGCGATGAAAGCTGCATGAAACTCTGAGAGTGAAGAAATGCTAGCAGGGGGTAAAGAATGATACCATTTACGTGCATCCCCTGCTAACGAGAACATGAACATCTTAAGTAATACATCCTCATGATGTATCTCCCACTGACACACGAGTTCATGAAACTCACTGAGGTGTTGAGCAGGGTTGTCCTCTTCACATTTTCCAAATATGGGAAAATAATCGCCCCATTCATTCAGAGAGGGGGCAACATTAGGAAAACCAAGAATAGCAGAAAAATTAAAAGGAGAAAACCTGCGAGCAAGGATTTTCGACATATCAAACCAGTGGAGTCACCAATCGATCCTTGAATCATGGAGTCACCAGGTGAAAGATGCACAACTTTGAATGTGTTTGGTCCTTGTTCACCATCAAAGGCCATATCCTAACTTTGTTGTTACCCTAGGAAGCTTCTCAGGCTGAGAAAGTAGTTGTTGAAACCTTCTCGATAAATCTCCTTAGGGTCATCTTTCAGGTGTGCTAATAGTAGCCACAGCTGAAAAAGTGATGTAGAAACCTTGGAGTCACCATAGTGGAGTCGCCAGGTGCACAGTAGAAATCTTGAAGGGCTCTGATGTCTGATGCACCTTCAGAATCAGAGGCTCAATGTCGTTCTACCCAGGGAAAATCTTCAACTTCATCCCCGACAACGACACCATAAATGTTAGCGTCGGAAGTCACCCCTGGATTGCAACAGGAGAAGAGCCCGATGCCCATCAGTTTGTGTCACGATTTATTTAATGGGGTGATAAAATGGAGGTTAACTCAAGACGACGTGGCTCTAACTCTGAAACTAGGCCAGGTATGCATGGGCAAATGAGGTCTTAGATAACTTTAGATAGTGAGTTGTAGTAAGGGTGAGTAGAGAGAAGACTTGTATTAGAAAGATGAAAGGGTCTATCGTAAACATCAGGTCTCTAACAGACTATAGAGGAAAACATCTAGACGCAAGATCTTCTTACATTCAAATGCAGAAAATTGGAGAATACAACAATGCAACAATAAATCCTTTATCATAACATAATTGCAACCATTCACACGAATCAGTCGATCACAGACTTTCAAAGTATGAGA
This sequence comes from Picea sitchensis, assembly GCA_010110895.2. Taxonomy (NCBI): domain Eukaryota; kingdom Viridiplantae; phylum Streptophyta; class Pinopsida; order Pinales; family Pinaceae; genus Picea; species Picea sitchensis. Next base: position 17,096 of record SNQJ01S0108104.1, read on the forward strand.
TGAAAACCAGATGGAGTGAGAAGATTGTCTGTCATTAAACAAGAAATCTTACATACCAATAAATAACCAGAGAACTAGAGTCTGTTAAAAATTTACAATCGGGAGCTGTGCTCTACCATCCATAGATACAAAATATGAATATTGAGTTTATATACTCAAGAAAATTCGCCTCACAGAGGCATGTTCAGTCATCCAAAGTATGGTGTCCCTTTAGCCAAATTCGGATGGATAATCCCTATCAGACGCCACCTTTACTGCGCATGGCTCCTACAAGGAGGGTAGCTGAGCTAGCGTGTGCAGACTTCCCTGTCTAGTCGAGGACTTCAGCATGGTTTCTTTGGAACAACCGGCACGCAGGACCTCTTCGAGAACACCACTTTCCAAACTTTCCATTACTCACACTAAATGAATGAAAGGAGGCTTCAACCACCCGTCCTCATATTCATTTACTCTGAGCGAACACCAGGATCGAGGGTGCATCAGATGGTGCATGGAGATCACGATGATCCCCTATGGTACTGAACTCGGCGCCTTTGGCCTTCTTTACACAGCTTCATTCTTTCCCCAAGTAACCATGGGTTGTGACCATGTGCTTATTCCTAAGGCGCTTTCGGCGTTCGCGAATGGGGGGGGTAATCCCTGCTTTTTGAAAACGCGATGAGAGAAACGTCGAGACAGCTCAATCTGGTGCCATGTGTCCCTCTGAGATCTGACGGCCCTGAATCCACTCGACGATACTGTGGGCCTAGCTCCTGGACACTCCCGGGACCTCGTGCATCGGGATGCAATAGAGTTGATCTTCGCGCCTTGAAATCGCGAGGGGAAAAACGACGAGGAACCTAATCTCACGCCAGGTGTCTCCTGTGGATGAATGACTGAGGTTTCTTTGTGATACTGCAGGCCCGACTTTGGGTGCTTTTGGAACTTTCGGGGTTCGGGGTTTTGAGATGTAGAACAACATAGAATCCTCACCCCTTGAACTCTCGAATGCCGAATCGCCGACACGACTAGATCTCGCGCCACACATCTTTTGGATGGATGGCTGCTATCTTTCCTGCATGCAGCATAGGCGCTATCCATCATGTCTAATCTTGGTGCAACTCTTCCACCAACGATTTCCCGCTGACCGTTGATCTTCTCATATGGACGGATCCAGACCGTTGACACCATAATTTTTCCCTCTTGCTTGATTTTAAGTCCGAAAAGGACTTCTTCTATGTGTCACGCTTGGGCGCTCCTCGTGCAACCTGCAGACCTGGATATCTTGATGCCGAAGACAAGTAATGTTGCTAACAATAGGGAAACAAGTTTTTTTTTTTTTTAGTTTTAGAGGGTTTCAGGTTTGTTTTTCCCAATTGTTGGAAAGGGTTCGAAGGGTTGTAGTTAAAGGGTTTCAGGTTGCAGGTTTTCATGGTTGTTTATAGGACACATAACATAGCCTTCAGATAAGAGTAAAGAGGATGGGTGGGTAGGTAGGCCCTTAGCCCTAGATTTTAAACTAGATCTCTCATACCATGTGTAAGGCTTGACCATACAGAACCTTATAAAACATAAATCTAGATATAGAAATGCTATCATAATTTCTTCTTTATTCACTATTCTGCATAATAACAATTCATCAGATTTAAAAATGAGCAGCATGATAATGAACAACATGTTCAACATAATAATAATGAACAATATAACAATAATTAATTGAAACATAATAATGATGATAATAAAATGTCTCTACCTCAAAATTGATGATGTTATGGAGCTCTGTCCAAATTGTATCTCTTCCCAAATTAATTAACCTCACAGCTAGCTAGGAACAACCTATCCATCTCCCTAGCCCCAGGATTTCTTATGGTTTTGTGGCCCTCGAGCCAAAAATTACCAGCAACATGTACCCCTATGAGAGTCCACAAGCAAGATGCAAGTAAAACCAATAAAATAGATGCAGTCCCCCAAACTATTTCTCCCTTCTCCTCCCCTTCTCCAACTTTTCTCACCCTCTCCTAATATGAAAATATTCCTCCCAAAAAGATCTCCCTCCCGAGTTCTCTCCCTTGCCTTATTTTCCTTCCCCCTCATTATCCACCTCCTTCCTTTCATTAAACCTCAACCACCTTATCCCCCCATTAAGCCTCAACCACCTTATCCCCCACTCATAAATGGGTCCATCTACCTATACAATTATATTATAAAATAAGTCTTCAAAAAAAATCTGAATTAATAATTTAATAAACTAATATTTATTCAGCAAATGTTTAATCATGATAATTATATAATTAATTAGGGTTGCTAGACGTTATGCCTTATTTTATCCCTATGAAATGCCAACCATGATCTCGAGAAGGGTGGAGAGGCCAAAGACTATTTGATGGGTACCCTCACAGTCAAAAGGGGCCCATCATTAGTTTTGAAATCCAACTTAATAAAAAGAAGAGACAAAAACTTCAGAAGAAAATTAATCATACATGAATAAAATATTATAAGGAAGGATGCACATCATAAATTCGAGACTACAGACCCRTATGCCAGGACATGGAATGGGGTACAAGTCCATTACCAATTATATTCAAAACCTTCTTGAATAAAAAGAAACCTAAATGAATTTTTTTTCATYGGTACGACTTAACAAASGAGAGTAGTTAAGACTTCAAACCCTCACAAATCATAGACAATGGAAACCTTCGGCCAAATGCCATAGGCCAAAACCAAATAAACGATGAAGAACATAATACAGTGTKCACTAAATTAACAGAGCTAGATATCCTTAACATCAAAGTTTCCTAGTGACGAATCCATGTCGAAAGGAAAGGACCCTACGACATGGGAAATCTGACATAAACCTCCCTTTTACAGTTGGGGAAAAACCCRTTACTACTCAAGACAAAAGACCTGGGAAATCCACAGAGATGTAGAATATAACCACGAATAGTTATGAGACATTACCGAGTAATATAACCTATGAGGAACGCAATCATGGCCTATAGCATGCCTCGAATCCAGAAGGTTGAAAGAACCAAGAGAAAGTAACGATAGTATGAAATGTAGGTTCAATCTATAGGTAATTCAAAACAGTACTGGTGGACTGTCTTTACCGAGGAAAAATAATCCTAATACGACCACGGGAAACTAGGGAAATTACTCTACCAGTTTGTGTTCTAGGAATTTTATTACACACAACCCATCCTTTCAAAGAAAATGATTTTTAGATTTGTTACAGCTAGAGGATCCTTACCTTTGAAATAAATCGAATTGAAGTCTACCATTTCCCGAGTAATCCCAACTCCACCAAAATGCTGGACTATGCATCTACTAAATGGAAACAGGATGTCACGGTGAACAAAGGAGGGAAAACTTTACACAAAGTTGAGAAGAACAAATGAATAATAGACCCTGGGGAAGTCCCCGTAAGTTGAATTGATGGCATTGATTTAGAGATGGTAACCAACCATGTGACGAGGGCATCGTGGAAAACTCTAGATAGGAAAATTTTAAACAAACGATGGTCCCGAGGGACATGTAAAAAACTACCATAAATGGAATTGCGCAGGGCTCATTACACCTTGATAGTCACATACCCTTTAATACAAAGACCTGTAACGATAAGTTCAGTCTAGTTAGGGCACCTTACTCATCTCTAGTCTGTTAACCCTCACGCCAGTGTTAGTTCGAGTCTAAGTTTAATGTGTTAGTAAACCATTTCCCTACCAGTCATTTCAACTACCTCGCTATCACGTGTTAGATGGGTAGAATCCGTCCCACCTATAAGTTCGAGATTAAATTCCATTAATGTGGATGAAGGATGGAGTTATTTATTGCTTTTCATTCTTACTAATTATAGAGCTTGAGCAAGACAAGTGGGTACCACTTAAGTGTATATTCGTATATACATAAATTCCTTAGTTCACATTTGGTATCAAACTTATACAATGGTAGTTTTGAAGTATATCTCTATATGTAGTTAATGACTTGCGTAAATCAAATGTTTTCTCTATGGTGGATAACCAAGTTATATATGGTGACATTGTTTTCTCTATGGTGGATAACCAAGTTATGTATGGTGACATTCACTTGGGTGTCAAACTACTACCCTTAAAGAATAAGAAGGAGTTAGAATTATTTTCCAGTTGGTAAAGTTATGGTGCACATAAAATACATAAAGAAGAAGTAATGTTAATCCACAGTATAGTACCATTAAGTAAACTTTAGAAAAGAAAGGAAAAATTTAATAATGATCCTAACAAAAAAAAATTATGTTGAGAAATTTGGGGTTCATTACATATGGTATCAAAGCAAAGGTTACAACACTTGGACCTTGAACAGGGCCAAATTAATTACTTAGCACATATTTTTGTCTATGTAAAACTAACAAACCATTATTGTTACAAACATACAAGTCTTTTCTATTTTGCGTTAATCATGGCAACCCAAGAGGAAGAATAAATCAGATTGGAGGGGAATCCTGAAAAAAGACCTCCTGAAGAACAGAGAAAGAACAATGACAGAAGCTCATCTACCGAAGTTCTGGAAATGATGAGGAATATCATTGTTGAGCTGCAGGTTTTCAAATAAGACAATTAGAAATTGAAGAAGGCACATTAGGAACAACAGGAGATAAATGAATTCCTCCCACATAGTATAGTGACAAAGAAAACCCCAAAGGACGAGAACCAGGAAGAAGAGGTCAGTAAGGGCCTACAATAATTATGGTCCTAAAGCAGAAAGAGGGGAAAGCTCATATGAAGGTACACCTTTAGCTGAAGATAAAACAAAAATTGATAGAAAAAGAAAATAGGTAGATCACCTTGAGGGAAAATTTAAGAAAATCAAACCAGCTACCTTTGATGGGGAGTCCAGAACAAGGGAGGAATCTAAAGAATGGTTATTAGACATCAAAAAGTATTTCTAGATATACAACTATTCCAACAATATGAAGGTCATAATGGCCATCTATAATTTGAAATGAAAATCCAACATTTGGTGGAAAGACCTGAAATTGGCCAAGGGCTTATAGGAGAAATAGATGGAATGGTCAGACTTTAAGAAATTATTTAAGAAATAGTCCCTATCTAAAATTTACTATGAAAGAAAAACCAAAGAATTATATGAACTACGTCTTGGTCAAATGGTTATGGAATATCTGATAAACAAATTCCTAGAATTACTAAGGTTTGTATCTTATATCCAAGAGGATAAAGTGAAAATCCAATGGTTCCTAAGATGTTTACCATAGTCCTACAAGGACAAAATCGAATTTGATAATCCCAAAGTCCTTGAGTGAAGTATTCAGGAAATATCGAATGTGTTACAACCAATACAAATAACGGACATAATTTCCCAAGTCTTGGAAAGATAAGAAGCAAGACCAAATGAACCAACGGAAGAAGGGATACCAGTCAACTCCTTATCAGAATGCAGTGAAAAGTTTTCCAAGGAAATATTTTCACTCTAACAATGCAAACACCCAAGGAGGTGGTAAACCGGTAAATCTCGGAACAAAGAAGTTTGGGGACAACCCTCATGAACCATTAAAATGCTCAGAATGTGGAGAAACTCATCTAAGGTGGAACTATCCACGTTTGATTTCAACAAACAGAACTATTGTTCACAATCTGCAGGAAGACTCTATGGTAGGGGATGTAGGCATAAGCTTACATCATATCAATGCATTCGTGGATGGCTGACAACCTGATCACCAATCCTCTATGGTGGAAATTGAAGTTAAAATAAATAACACACATATTTATGTTTTAATTGATCCTAGAGCTACATTAAGTTATAATACTCTTATTATAGTGGAGTCAAATAAAATTAAGAAAAAAATACACGCAAAATCTTGGTTGGTACAATTAGCAACAGGAATGAAAATAAAAGTTGTCGACTTCATTTCTGATTATGAGTTCAGTTTAGGTGGTCAAAACATAAAGACAAATTTGAACATTCTACTGTTAGGGTCTTATGATGTAATTATTAGAATGGATTGGTTAGAAAGGCATAAAGCAGTGGTAGACTATTATGAAAAATCACTTAAGTATAATGATGAAAATGACACTACTAAGACAGTTCAAGGTATACAAACACCAATCTCAATTAGACATATTTCAGCAATGCAACTCAAGAAATGCATGAGAAAAGGGTGTCAAGTTTATTCCATCCAAGTAACAAACTTGTTAGAAAAAGAAAATAAACCCAATTTGGAAGATTTTTCTATTCTGCATGATTTCAGAGACGTGTTTGTTGATGAAATACTTGAATTACCCTCAAGAAGGGAGATAGAATTTTCTATCGACCTACTACCCGGTTCAGCCCCTATCTCTAAAGTACCTTACCGAATGAGTTTTCCATAATTAACAGAACTAAAAATTCAACTACAGGAATTATTGTACAAAGAATATATCAGACCGAGTATGTCACCATGGGGAGCACTAGTCCTCTTTCTGAAAAAGAAAGATGGAACTCCGAGATTATGTATCGATTACAAACAATTAAACAAAATGACTATTAAGAACAAGTACCCCTTACCTAGGATAAATGATCTATTCAATCAAGTAGGTGGGGCAAATATTTTCTCGAAATTGGATTTACAATCTAGTTATCACCAGGTTGGGATAACAGACGAGGACATAAGTAAAACAACTTTTTGAATGAGATATGGACATTATGAATTTGTGGTTATACCTTTCAGACTCACTAACGCGTCATCCACGTTTATGTGTTTAATGAATAGTATTTTCAGTTAGTACTTGGACAAGTTCATGTTATTATTTATTGATGACATTCTAGTATATTCTAAAAAAGAGGAAGAACATGAAGAGCACTAAAGGATAGTGCTGCAAACTTTAAGAAAACAAAAATTATATGCTAAATTCGATAAGTTTGATTTTTATCAGAAGAAAATACAATACCTAAGACATGTAATATCCGCAGAGGGCATTGCAGTTGATCCAGAGAAATGAGATCCATCATGGAGTGGTTGATTACTAAGGACGTGGAATACATTCGATCTTTCATGGGAATAACCGGATATTACCACAAATTTATAGAGGGATTTTCCAAAATTGCATACCCTATAACATCATTACAAAAGAAGGGAACCAAGTTTAACTGGTTGCATAAATGCCAAGATAGTTTCAATAAGTTAAAAAGATTGTTAACAACCACACCCATTTTAAAGGTAGTAGATCCGAACAAAGACTTCACCGTCTGTGTAGATGTGAGTAAAGAAGGACTAGGTGGTATCCTAACTCAAGAAGGACATGTTATTTGTTATGAGTCCTGAAAGCTAAAGGAACACAAACAAAACTACGTCACTCATTACTTAGAGTTGGAAGTTGTAATACACGCCTTAAAAATGTGGTGACACTACATCATGGGAAGAAAATTTATGTTATTAACTGACAACAATGGTGTGAAATTTTTGTTTAGTCAGCCAGACCTTAATGAAAGGCAAGCAAGATGGATAGCCTTCTTAAGTGAATTTTATTTTGAGGTAAGACATATCAAGTGTAAGGAAAACAAAGTAGTTGATGCTTTAAGTAGAAGATTTCAGGGGTTGTTTGAAATAAGCATTAGCATGGCAGAAAGTGATCTTGAATAGAGGATAAAGATTTCAGGTAATAATGACGAAAATTACACTGAGACAGTGTCATAATTACAAAACACAACAGAAAATTCAGACAAAACATATTTTAGTTTGGAAAAGAATGGCTTACTACAATTTAAAAATAGGATATACATACCTGATTCGATAGAGTTAAAGTTAACATTTTTGGATGAAGTGCATAAGAAACCATATTCTGGTCATCCAGGATGTCAAAAAAGGATAACAACACTAAGAAAGTTATTTTATTGGCCTAATATGAAGGGAGAAACAATAAAATACTTAGCTAAGTGTCAATATTGTCAGCAGGTAAAAGATGAACACCAACATCCAACCAACCTATTGCAGCCCTTACCCGTGCCAGAATGGAAATGGGAGATTATATCACTAGAATTTATTACAGGTTTGCCTAGAACTTAGAAACATAATGATTCAATTATTGTGGTAATCGATAAACTTAGTAAGTTTTCACACTTTATTCCTATAAATTCTACTTTTAAATCTATTAACATTGTTGAAATATTCGTGAAAGAAATTTTTAGATTGTATGGTATTCCTAAAATGGTGATTTCAGATAGAAACGTAAAATTTACATCTGTTTTTTGCAAAGAATTGTTTGCAGGGTTAAATACTAACTTGAATTTCAGCACGAGTTATCATCCATAAATGGATAGGAAGACTGAACGAATGAGTCAAATCATAGAAGATATGATCTAGATGTACGTAAGAAAAAAACCAAGCAAGTGGGAAGACTACTTGCACTTGGTGGAATTTACATACAACAATGGATACCAAACTTCGGCTAAGATGAGCCCTTTCGTGGTATTGTAAGGCATAAAGTGTACGACTCCAATTAGCTAGGATAACCCAGTTGATAGACTCATTGTTGGACTAGAGATTCTCCAAGAAATGGAGAGCACAGTAAGAAAAGTACGACAGAACTTAAAAGAGGCATAGGATAGACAAAAAAGTTACATGGACCAAAAAATAAGACACTTGGAATTTCAAGTGGGAGACCACATCTATTTAAAAGTCAAAGCCCATAAAATTTCACTATAGCTAGGGAACTATGCCAAGTTGGCACCCAGTTTTTATGGGCCTTTCGATATCTTAGCTCGAATTGGGCCGGTAGCATACCAACTTGCACTTCCTGCCAATCTAAAAATTCATAATGTATTTCATGTTTCTTTGTTAAAGAATTATGTTCATGACCCTACTGATATGATAGATTGGAACTTGGTGCAGGTGGAACCATAAGACGAGTTCCAAGGGGAACCTTTGCGCATTCAAGATAGGAGATAAATAGCACTTTAGACGTCGGCCAAGTAAAAGTGCAATGGAAGAACTTTAGCCCTGAGGAGGCCACTTGGTAGTTGGAGGGAGATTTGCAGAAATATCATCCAATCCTATTCCAAGAAAGGAAATAACACTGAGGAAAATTTTTAATTGAAGGGGGAAAG
>SNQJ01S0108104.1:35762-53610 GCA_010110895.2 Picea sitchensis
CATCCCTTAACATCATCACCATATCAAATATACACCTCACCATATCAAATATACACCATATCTTTGATCTAGGTCTTACATATAATGTTGATAAGCATAAAAAACAAATACTTTCACATTTGAGTAATCACGAGATGACTTGTTCATACCTCTTCTGAAATCTTCCTTTCTTTTGCAACCATCGAGTTACTAGATGGCACAATCGCTTATGTCCACACCTATTGTTGCAACTTGGCATTAATGAACTTACATATTCAACACCAACTTCCTTCCAATACTTTCCAAGTTCCATGGATATGAAACTACCTTCATTATATATTCTCAAACACTTGAGTGACCTGCCAACACATCATCCTTTCTACACAACCACCTTTCTAACCTAGACACACTATTCCACCTCAAAATTTGCATTGGAACAAATTTGATCAAATCTATCAGAACCAAATCAGGTGAACCTTTTCCACTCACCTTTGAATCTCAGTGCTCCACCTTAACATGAACATTCCCTTGACCAAATTCGGCCAAGATGGCCAAGTAAGCCTTCACTTCTTACCTCCATGCCCATTTACAATGGATTTCACCAAGCATTTTATAGGCTTCATTACATGTAATCCATGGACACAATACCACATGATACCAAAAAAATATGGACCCGAAAAACCACCTAATTTGACCTAAAACATGGATTTAACTCATTAACTCTTTCACCGAGTTAAGGCTAACCCAACATACATTCCCCCCACATATTAAATCTAGCTAAATMTATGTCTAGACTTTTCATATATGAACCAATATACCATGGGTATGCATGCTCATCTATGTCTTACAAATGTATGCCCATTTACATGCAATCAGTCATTTTTAAAATTCCAAGGTCAAAAGAAAAAAAGAAAAAAAAAATCACGATGACTCAACCATCACCACTCTTGATGTTGTCTTATTGTTCAATAAGATCCTACATCTTGAGGTTCCATAACTCTTGAAGTTATTTGTTTTGTTAAATTTCACCACCTCAAACTTTGAACTCTGCACTTTTTCAATTAACACAAAAAATCATCCAAAACCACTGCTTATAAAGCCAACCCTTCTTAATATGGAGAAATAATGATATTTCAAAGTTGAACCCCAAAAGGTTTAAGTAAAAGGTTTAAATACAAATATATATATATATATATTTCTTAAAACGTTTTAATAAATGGTGCACCTATTAAACAAGTAATATTGTAACATTCTCCAACCATTTTAATTCATAAAGAACGATCCTTTATAACATAAATGTCCACTCATTTATATAAAACCCATCCTTAATATATCTTGGTATTATATAACATAAAAAAAAATCACTTTTTGATCTTGATTTATGAGTGGAATGAAATGAATAATAGATTGAATACAATAACACAGAGATCCGGAGAACAAAAAAATATATTGAGTAAACAATAACTTCTAATGAATATAGAAAATAGGATGAAACTGTAAAACTCGAGAACTGAAACAACTAGCTCGAATGGTGGTAGATATCTCTGAGAAGAGATGTGGCTGCTACGTGTATCCTTCTGAAAATAATGATTACAATGAGGATCGAGAGGCCTTTTTAACATTACTCATGAATTTTAAAACCCTATACATCCAAAAATATAACCCTAAGAGATGAAACACCAAAAGTTATGTGTGCCCTAATGGGTAAGTTGGTACCTCCACTTCTTGGGGTCGTAACTTTTGCATACAACCTTCGTTTTAGGCGTGTGATAACCCGTTTGAAAGGTCTTTTAGAAAATACACATTATGCCATCAAACTCTGACTSTGTTTAGAGTTTAACTATGGAAATCYAGAAAAAAACATTGTTTAGGGGCCCAAAATGGCCCTAGAAGTATAGAAAGATGTATTGACATGAAAACTTCCAAAATAAGATAGTAGGAATAGGTGGGYGGCCACCAATATCSATATGGATTCTTTGTAGGGCTTTAGGACAGCCCTGAAAGTGTAGAACCCACAATTACAAATAAATTTCATCATTACAGAGAAACRCATTGAACTAAAAATTGTCAAGTTGAGCCAGTTGGAATAGGTGRGTGGCCACCAATATCCACCTGGATCATTCCTCSCCACTTAAGAAGTAATKTTCTCCATTGCRTTGAGTTCCCCCATYAGGTGAGGAAATTTATGTTGAATTTMTCCACGGGTGAGCCACTTGCCTTSGTGCAGGAGCTACCCTACCTTGACAACCCGATAAAGTTGGATCCTCTGTTGGCGAGTGACCTTGACCTGTGTGTCCACTATATAATTAGTTGATTCTTGTTCCATGCAGTCAGGTTTGATCTCTATTGGTGTCAATTGTTCTGCAATCTCTGAGGTGTCCGATAATTGTGGAAAATATAGCCGAAGGAGGTCCACATTGAACATTGGGTGTAAGCCAAGGAAGGGTGGAGTGTTGAGCTCAAAAACATTTCTAGCCACAACCTTGGTGATAGTGTAAGGCCCATAGAAAAGTGGAAGAAACTTTCGATGGGGCCCTGTAAGGTGCTCTTTCTACAAATGTAACCATACATTGTCTCCCACATGAAACTAGTGCGATACCTCGTGTTGATCATGGTGCGACTTGTACTTACATTTGGATTTTTGCAAAATATGATGGACTTGTTGGTGCATGTGATGAATCCGCTCAATGAATATGGTGGTTTTATCAACCTCAGAATGAACATGGGAATATTATTCTTGTGTGGTTGCAAGAGGTAGTGCAACATCAATGGGACCCAAGGGTTGGAATCCCAGCCCCACCTGAAATGGGATATGGTTGGTGGATCTATGGAGAGCCCTGTTGTAGTTATCATGAACATAAGGAAGAATCTCATCCCATGTACATGGATTCTTAGAGTTATACAAACATAGGATATGCACAATCATCCAATTGACGACCTCTGTTTGGGAATTGGTTTGGGGGTGGAAAGAAATGGATTTACTGAGCTTGGTGTCCAACAGTGAGATGAGACTCAACCAAAATGTGTTGAGGAACCTATTGTGCTTATCTGAGATGATGTTTTGTGGTATCCAAAAATGGACCCACACTCTCTCATTCAAATAAGAGCTTGGAATTATCTATCATTTTGATGCTCTTCTTGCAAGTTGTGAGAATGGCCATCTTCAAAAACCGATCAACCACCACAAATACATAATCATTTCCTTGCTTGGTGGATGAAAGGCCATACATGTAATCCATCGAGATGGATTCCCAAGGCCTCTTTAGATTAGGAAGAGGGGTGTATAATCCTTGATTATTGATGGTTGGATTGGAAATGACACAGGAAGTGTAAGATCTGATACACTTGTTGATGTCATGTTGAAGTTTTGGCCAATAAAAATGTTTGTGTAGAATGGCCATAGTTTTCTCCATGCCAAAATGTCCTCCATCTGATTATAGTGAGACTCTCAAATCAGATTTGCATGCTTTCTTGCGGGAACACAAAGGTGGATGAGATGGCATAACATTCCATCTTGAATGTGAAAATTGGTGACATTCACATCTGTACCCAAGATTTGATAGGTGGTGGTGAAGTGAGGGTCACGCTGATAAATTTGGGGYCACTCAGATGCCTCATTCCCACAGGAATGGAGCATAGCGGTGAGTGTAGAAAAGGGAGGTCGATTGAGGCAGTCAGTGACATGATTTGCGCCCCTTGTCTTATACTTTATGTTGATATGGAATTGTTGCAGTTATGTGGACCTCTTTTGATGACAATTGTTCTGCAACTTCCCCTGTGTCTGTATGAACTACAGAGGCTTGTGATCAATGTGGATGATTATCTTCTTTCCCAGAATGTAATGTTTCCATTGAATATAGGCTTGCACAATGGAATACATTTCCTTGTCATAGGTGGGGTATTTATGAATGGTATCTGAGAGTGTCTCACTATGGTATGCTATTGGATGACCATGATGAGTGAGAACTGCACCTATAGCATAGTCAGAGGCATCATCCTCAATATTAAACATATTTTGCAGATTGGGTAAGGATATCATTAGAGTTGAGTAGAAGAAATTCTTTACATCATCAAATTATTATTTTTTTGCCTTCCCCCATGTGAACTTTTTCTTACCACCTCTCTTGGTTACTTGGATAAGGGCCCATGAAATATGGGAGAGTCAGAATACGAACCTTCGGTATAAGTTGTCCAGTCTAAAGAAGCTCTAAATATTGGTTAGTGTGGTTGGGGTTGGCCATACATGAATGACTTGGATCTTAGCTCGATCCACATGTACCCCATGCTCATAAACAATGTAGCCCAAGTATTGGACCATGTTTATGCCAAAGGAGTATTTTTCCAAGTTGGCATATAGCTTGTATTGCCGTGAAGTTCTCAAAATCTATTGAATATGTTGCATGTGCTCCTCCCAAGTTATATTGAAGATGAGGATGTCATCCATATATACCACCATAAAAGAGTTGGTGAACGGTCTCAATACATCATCCATCAATCTTATAAAAAAAATTGGTGCATTTTTTAAGCCAAAGGGAATGACTAGCCATTTGAAGAGACCTTCTTTATATTTGAAAGTTGTCTTCCATACATGAGTCAGTTAAATGGGAACATGTTGGTAGCCATACTTTAGGTTAATATTTCTAAATAAATTTTCCCACTTGAGTTGGTCAAGAAGGTCATCAATTCATGGAATTGGGTATCAGTTCCTCTCTGTGATTTTGTTTAATTAGCTCTAATCAATGTAGAGTCACCAAGTCTCTTCTTTCTTCTGCACTATTACAATCGAGCTTCTGCAAGAGGAGGATTTGGGTTAGATTTGCATCTTTTGAAGCAAATTTTGGATCTGGTGCTTGATTTTGTCATTTTCCATCAGTAAGTGATGATAGATTGATCTGTTAGGAAGATGTGCACCGAGGATTAGATAAACTATATGCTTGACTTAGTACTGCATTGATAGCTCGGTGAGTGAGGAGAAGATGTCTCTGTACTCTTAAATGATCCCACCCACTTGCTTCTTCTGCAAAGAGAGGCTATGTGTAGAGGTCACATATGTGGCCGAAACCTTTTTCTTACTATGAGCATGGATCACAAAGAAGACAAACTCCCTGGTCTGTGAAATGAACTTACTACATTTCTTAGAAGAGATTAAATAAATAGTGGTAGGAGTTTCTACCTCTAGTATCATGTATAATTCTCTACCCAAAGTAATAATAACCTTGCAGGGTCTAGAAACATACACATCATGTTGCTTCCAGAAATATGTTTGGCCTAAAAGAACATCACAAACTTTAAGGGGAGAAATATCACACAATACATTGTCTTTGAAGGGATTGACTCCGTAGGGAAGATAACATTGTTGTTTGACGCGGAGATATCTTCCCTAGTGAAACCAACCAATGGTGTAGGGATTTGGGTGCGGTGTTATCATCAATTCCAACCGCTTGACGACCTATGTTGAGATTAGGTTCTTCTAATTGTCGCTATCGACAATGAAATGAAGCAGAGCCTCCTTTACCCAAAGTTTTGAGTGAAAGAGGCATTCACCTTCTGTTGGTTCTTCTAGTTTGCGTTTGATGGACTTTGGTGGGAGAGACAGTGGCACTAGCTTCAACATCAATCATCCGCTTCCCACTTTATGGATTTGATTCGAAGTCAGAATATGCCTCTGACCCAAAATCTTTCAGTTCAGCCACCCATGTGCTTGGAGAGACATTCTTCGGTGTTGTGCCAAGATATTTTATGGTATTCACACCACTTTATCATGTCCTTCTTCAAATACCCATTAGCCTTATTCATTTTCAGCTTGGATTGGTTGTCTTGAGAGTGGTCATCTCTGCTTTGTCCCTTTTTTTGTGGTTTGGGACCACCTTTGTCCTACTTCAGCTGTGAGGAATTTACAGATCCAAACTCTCACCTCTTCTGCTTAAATTTCTACCTATTCTTGATATCATATCTATAAGTCGCACCTAATGATGCGATGTCTAGAAACTCCATTTCTATTTGAATGTATCTATGCATAAATCTGTGGTATTTGAGAACCAGATTTCGTTCAAAGTATTTGATACCCAATTTGGTGCATGAAGTATGGAAAATACTGGTGAAATATGGTACTTTATGGTCCCTTTCCTCACACAACATGGTCTATCTTGTGTACTGGTCCTTGTAGCTTCCAACAATGTAGTATTGTTATTTAATGTCATCCCTAAAGGAATCCCATGTGGGGGAGACCGAAAATATTTCAAATTCCTCTGTGGCCCTTTTCTCAGAGTAAGTATCCCACCAATTCTTAACATTGGGGATGACCTTGAGGAGTGAAAAAGTAATCTTTTCCCTATCGAAAAAAATTTAGACTGAAAAATACCCTTCAAGAAAATTCATCCATTTATCTATAGCATCCGCATGTATCAGTCCTTCAAATAATGGAATATAAAAATTTACTTCTACCTTCAAGGGGGTTTCATGGTCTCTTGATGAAGATGTGTCTCCTATGTGAAACAACCAAAGGATATGTGCAAAGTTGTCCATCATTTCGTTCCTTTGTCACACAAGGGCTTCCTCGAGCAATAGTTTAAAAGGATCTCCTTCTCCATCATCTTTCATATCATGCCCCATGATTTGTGGTTGGGTTCGATGCGACCAATATTGCAAAGGCTCAAATGGTTTGAATCCCAACTTCTTGTACCGAGATCTTGTCAGGTACATGCACAAAGAAAAAAATTGAACAACAGACCGCTCTGATACTACTAATCCGGATTTATGAGAGAAATGAAATGAATAATAGATTGAATACAATAAAACATAGATATAAACAACAACAACATATATCGAGTGAATAATAACTTCTATTGAATAAATAAAAAAGGATGAAACTGTAAAACTATAGAACTGAAACAACTTGTTTGAATGGTGGTAGTTATCTATGAGAAGAGATGTGGCTGATACGTGCATCCATCCGAGAGGAATTATCACAATGATTCTCTAGAGTAATTTTTAACATTACTCATGAATTCCAAAACCCTAACCCTAGGAGATGAAATGCCAAAAGTTATGTGGGCCTCCATGCGTAAGTAGGTACCTCAACTTCTCGGGGTCGTAAATTTTTCATACGACCTCTGTTTTAGGAGTTTGATAGCCTATTAGAAAGTTATTTTTGAAAACTACACATTGTGTCATCAAATTCTAAATTCGTCTTAAATTTGATTCTGGAAATAAATAAAAAAACATTGTTTAGGTCCCCAAAATGGCTTTGGAAGTACAAAAAGATTTACTAACATGAAAACTTCCAAAATAAGCCAGCAAGAATAGGTGGGTGACCACCAATATGCACCTGGATTTTGTGTAGGGCTTCAAGATAGCATTGTAAGTGCAGAACCCACAATTAAAAATAAATTTCATCATTACAGAGAAATGTGTTAAACTAAAAATTGTCAAGATGAGCCAGTTGGAATATGTGGGTGGCCACCAATATCCCCCTAGATCACTTTCATACCTCCATACCTTGTGCATACTACTTTCCAATTATCATATTACCTTGTGTAAAAACTCACCACAACTTTCATAGATCATGTGCATTACACAACAAACAAATCGCTTTCATATCACGTAAGGCCATGCATATACTTTGTGCTCTTATCGCGCATGTTGGATGATCTATGGGTACCACCCAAGTTAGGAGAGATTATCTGCCTCCTTTGAACCAGTTTACTTGTGACGAGTTAAAAATTATCGCCCACGTGCAACAAATTCATTTTCTTTCATCACGTAGAACACAGGTTGAACTCTTCCTTAAAATCATGCAGATTTTATCGACTCGGCTAACGTGCTCGGATATC
Source organism: Picea sitchensis (assembly GCA_010110895.2). NCBI lineage: Eukaryota > Viridiplantae > Streptophyta > Pinopsida > Pinales > Pinaceae > Picea > Picea sitchensis. Next base: position 43,574 of record SNQJ01S0108104.1, read on the forward strand.
CAGCGACCAGATTCTCTTCTTGTTTTCTCTTAGAAACTTCAACTCTATGCTTTAATACCACTTGTTAGGTAATGGAAGAATAAACATAACAATATCTTAATGGAAAAGAAAATAGAACTAAGAACAAACCAGACATAGTGGAAATCACACAATTGACACAGTGATTTACGTGTAAACCCAATTTGAGAAAAACCACGAGGAAATGATAATCGATATTCTTATTATTGAAGTTAAAATTAAAATATCCAATCACATGCATACAACCCTCCTCTCCTCTCTTCAAACACATTGTGTTACAATACATTTCTCATTGCTTACTTCACCTCTATGGGTATGCTCATATATATAGAATCTATCAAACAATTAGACAAACTGATTATAATATGATCCACGAGTGATGCAAAATGTTCATTGTAGTGTGCATGCATGCACATTCTATTTTTATCTAATGTGCATGCTACCGCAAGGGAAATTAGTCGGGACATTTTCAACATATGAAATGTGGTATCGCGTGGGTTAATTTAAACTCCCATCATGGAATTCTTCATAGTAGAAATACTACTAAGTTAATCACAATTAATTGCTAATTACCTAAACGTGGTGATCAAATGACCATTGGAAAAATTTCTTAATATGATTAAGTAAATGTGAAAAATTAAACACATAAAGGTATTCCTTTATAAAAAGATAGGAGGTAAATGATTAAAATCACAACCCTCCATTTATTGTGATGACAAAGAATATCCAATTCATATTTAATCTTGTCCATAGAAATAACATTAAGAACTAAAAACATGTTAAATCTGTCCATTTCCAATTGGCGTATGCCTCTTGGTGTAATTATTCCCCCTCAAAGCGTTCCATTTTCTCTACACCTAAACTAACTTGCACAAATCAAGGTGGAAGAGTTTTTCACATCACAATGTTCTTTAAGCATAAATAATAAATCGAATAATAAATCTTGAGCATTAAAGATGATAATAAAATAAACTATAGAATAACTAATGTTTGAAGAAAAGGTTTTGGAATATTTTTCTTGGTCATATTCTAAACATATATGTTCTATGATTTAGTGTTCTATTTCGGGGATATTTTCCATTTAATTTTTCTTGCGATAAATTGTTGGATCTGCAGATTTGAGTGACTAAGTTTGTATAATTTGAGTGACCTAGATTTTTTCTGCATGATAAATCCATCTATGCATTCATAAATTCAATTTATACAATAGAAAATTGTGCTTTCATCCATATTGATGTCGCCTAATTCTGGTTAAAAGGACCAAAATGTAGAATGTTTAAACAACCTTTTTATTGTTGTTTTGGAATACTTTTACCACCATTAAATTGTTAAAAGGATTTTTGAATTGTTTTTTAGATCTTTGTAATAATGTATAAATGGAAGATATCATGATATTTATTCTACTCGATTGTTTTGTGCATATTCACATAAATGTAGTAACCCTTTATATAAACATAATAGTTCATAAATTTAAAAATAAACTAGCAACAAGCATATTTAAGTAAAAAGTGGTTGATATACTCGATCTGTCCCATTTTCCACTTTTTAAATTTAATGGTTTTGATCGACATATATCAACCATTTTTACTTAAATTTAGTTGTTTCTAGTAAAATAATACATTAATACACCAATACAATTCAAGTGGATTAAAATAAAGTATTAATACACTAATACACTAATACATTAATAAAGTAGTAATACATTACTAAAGTATTAATACATTGTGACTGATAGTGATAGTTGAACAATCGTCTTGTAAAAATAAGTATTAAATATCTTAACAAATACTCTTCAAAATTAAAATTAAAATTAAAATTAAAATTAAATATTATTACAAATTAAAATTAAAATTAAATATTGTTGAAAATTGACATTTCATCAAAAATTGTATAACTATGAGGAAAAACAAAAACCAAAAGATATAAAGTTTATACTAAACTATATTTTTTTGAGATACAATATAATTTGTATACATGCTCTCAGGAAGGCCCAAATATGAAATGTTAACATCAGTGACCTTGGAAATTGGAGTATCGAGCCGAAATTGAAGTTCAACATGTTTAGGTCATGCACAACTTTTAGGGTTTGCAAACACTCTAGGACTCATTTACTATCTCCAATGACAATTTCCAATACCTGATTCATCATATGATATGCTCACTGAACCCCAACACCAATGATTGGTCTTCATTTTCATCTATCTCCAACTTTGGCACTACAATCTCCAAGTCTACTACTTTCTCCTTCAATTTCTTTGATCACCCTGCACTTCCTTTCTTTGAATCAATATCAAATCAATTTTTATAATAGTTAACCTAACATTTGTGTATCCATAAAACTATAAGAGAAATACTAAAACCGTAAAACCATGAGATTTACTATGACATAAACAAATTACAAAATACATTGACTGAAGTGGGAAAGGAAAATTATGTGTATACCTTAGTTTCATTTTTCCAAGCAAATAAGTCATTGTGTTGTCCTGATGAATACCACCCTTATCTTGATCAACATCTTCTCCAAAATAACAATGCAACTTTCTCTCCCCGTTGTTTGGTCTCCTTATGTGTTGGTATAGTTCTACAAGAGAAAGTGCAACAGTATAGTTGTGCAAGTAGAACAACATATGAATTGAATCATTTTTTATTAAAATGGTTCCTACAATAGTTATTATTGATGAAAATGGTTCTTCGTGGTAAGTAAATGAGACCGCGTACCTAAACTTTATGTGTACCAACACTTCAAACGTGTAAATGTTAAATGGTTTGTTAGGTTTTTTTAAATTCTTTGTGACAATTGATAAGCCAGCATAATAAATTATTAATTATGTTATATAAAAGTTAAAAAGCAAATAAAAAAAAAGTAATGAAAAATGTGCAAATTCATAAATGCAAGGGACTTAATATTCACAATCTCATTCTTTGATTTCGAAACTAAGACAACAATATGTCACCATATTTAATTCATGAACATGATACCAAATTTTTTAATTAAAAGATTGATTAATACATCGATTCTAATAGAAAGGATGTCTATAGACATAATAATTCTAATAATTAGTTTATTAAATCATGTATATGATTTAACAATATTAATTTTTCGTTAATAATAACAAATAAATTAAAAAATTTAAAAGTTGTGTTTTATTNAAATGCAAGGGACTTAATATTCACAATCTCATTCTTTGATTTCGAAACTAAGACAACAATATGTCACCATATTTAATTCATGAACATGATACCAAATTTTTTAATTAAAAGATTGATTAATACATCGATTCTAATAGAAAGGACGTCTATAGACATAATAATTCTAATAATTAGTTTATTAAATCATGTATATGATTTAACAATATTAACTTTTCATTAATAATAACAAATAGATTAAAAAATTTAAAAGTTGTGTTTTANGTTTATTTTATTTTTATATCTTATTACTTCTTCAATAAAAAATTAACTTAATTAAAATAGGATACATAAATATTATTCCCAATAGAAAATAAAGTTGTATTTACCATCATTATTATAATAAATTAAACTATTGGTAAACAATAATTTATAATATTGCATTTTGATATTAACGATGAAGTAGAGGTTTTTCTAATGATGTGGATCTTTTTTTACACCAATCAAAATATGAATCATTTTTTAGTTTTTAGATTAAGATTGATTATCTCTTTATAATATTTTAATCTTCTTATATAATTGTTTTTTTATTATAACATTTTTTTTAAATTTAAATATAATAATATTTTTAATATTATCTTTGTTTTGTAAATTGATTTCAAAACAATAATAAAAACCTTTTTATATTTTATATTAAGATATATTGAGTTTAATTTTAAAATTATAAATTAAATAAAAAATATGATATAAATAATAATTGGATATTGAATTTAATTTTGAAATAATAAATCAAATAAAAATATGATATAAATAAATAAATAAAGTATAAATAGTAATTTGACAATAATCTTTATATATCTTGGAGGAAGTACCTTTGTACATGTATCTTTGAATTTGTATTCATCACAAGTTCAATTGGAACTATAGCATTGAGAAAAGGATAAATGGAGGGTGAAAAATTTATTATGAGCTTGAAAATAATTGTAAATTAGGAGACATTCAGCTATGGGATAAGAAAAAACTCTTCTTTGAGACTCTTGTCACTCTTTTTATCTTATATGAATGTAAAGTTTGGGGATGTAGTATCTCTTGAGAATTCTGGATAAAGATAGAGAAGATCCAAAATAATTGTATAACTTATAATCTCAAAATTAAGGGAAATACACCCTATTCTCATCAAAGTGATCCTTTCCCCCATTAAGAGCGCAACTATGATTAGGTACTTATTGTACAAGAACAAGATAAAAAATCATAGATAACAAAAGGATCCAAAAAATTAGTTCAGACTCTAGCCAAAATCACGAATGACTCAATCGAGGATGGCATAATGATGTCATGTCTTCGCTAAATAATTGGGGAATAAAATAAGAAGTTATTTTGCAGAATACTTATGATATTAAAAATATTGTACAAGACAAATTTAAGTAGAATCTAATGTGTGATAAAGAGTTAGAGGATAAAAGAAAATTAAGATATTACAAGGAGGTGGTTAATACTATCTTTGAAGATGAAAAGTATATCTATGTTTTGACCAACGTAAAGAAGAGAATCAATATTACTAAAATAATAATTAATTTTCATGAGTGACATAGTGAAACTGGGCGTTGGGCAATCCCTAAAATACCATGGCAATAAAGAATCTATCACCTTTGTGACACCAAGAGGAATGAAGATGAAAATCACTTTCTCCTATAATTTTGTGTGTATACCCAAATTAGATCTCAATTTTCAAATATTTGTCACAACACTGACCTTCCTAACCTTCTAGGTCATCAAAATTTTCATTCTCTTGGAATGCTTCTCTTAATGTTTTTCAAACATCAGAATAACATTTTGAAGAAATCCAAGTAATATCTTTCTTTTCTTAATATCTGATAAACCAATTTTGATCTCGATAAATGTTGACCATCATCATCATTATTATATAATAAAATAATATATCATACTTTGAAAAAACATAGAATAATGATTAGTTTGGTTTTCAATTTACTTTTTTGAGAAGGGTATTTGAGCTATCGAGAACTTTTTAAATGTTATAAACTTTTCTTAAGTGTTATTAGCTTTTGATTTTTTAAGTTATCCTTTATCCATTAGTTTTAAAAAATCTCAACAAGGTTTTCGAGTCTTTTTAATTATTCCTTGTAATTCTGTGTGTATACCCAAATTAGATCTCAATTTTCAAATATTTGTCACAACACTGACCTTCCTAACCTTCTAAGTCATCAAAATTTTCATTATCTTGGAATTCTTCTCTTAATGTTTTTCAAACACGAGAATAACATTTTAAAGAAATCCAAGTAATATCTTGCTTTTCTTAATATCTGATAAACCAATTTTGATCTCAATAAATGCTGACCATCATCATCATTATTATATAATAAAATAATATATCATGATTTGAAAAAACATAGAATAATGATTAGTTTGGTTTCCGATTTACTTTTTTGAGAAGGGTATTTGAGCTACCGAGAACTTTTTAAATGTTATAAACTTTTCATAAGTGTTATTAACTTTTGATTTTTTAAGTTATCCTTTATCCATTAGTTTTAAAAAATCTCAACAAGGTTTTTGAGTCTTTTTAATTATTCCTTGTAATTCCGTGTGTATATCCAAATTAGATCTCAATTTTCAAATATTTGTCACAACACTGACCTTCCTAACCTTCTAGGTCATCAAAATTTTCATTATCTTGATATGCTTCTCTTAATGTTTTTCAAACACCATAATAACATTTTAAAGAAATCCAAGTAATATCTTATTTTTCTTAATATGATAAATTAATTTTGATCTCAATAAATGTTGACCATCATCCTCATTATTATATAATAAAATAATATATCATACTTTGAAAAAACATAAAATAATAATTAATTTGGTTTTCGATTTACTTTTTTGAGAAGGGTATTCGAGCTATCGAGAACTTCTGAAATGTYATAACTTTTGATTTTTTAAGTTATCCTTTATYCATTAGTTTTAACAAATCTCAACAAGGTTTTCGAGTCTTTTTAAATATTCCTTGTAAAATTAGGATGAATTATAAAAAACATTTGGTAATATAAGAGATTATTTTATTTTTTAGTTRATTAATTTTAGTTTAAATATTACTCCACATTTAAAAAAAATTATCATAAGTTTTTTTATGTTAATAAAAATGACTAAAGGGTATTGAGGAAAAAAACATGATGTTACCTCTATAAAGAGGATCACATATAGCTATGAGAGGTGAGACCCGTGAATGAAATTTCTTAGTGTTTCCATGGTTCATGGTTATAGGATTCCGTAGTTGTGAGTCATATTTTTCTACACATTTTGTTCCAAAGTGTTTCCATGGTTCATGGTTATAGGATTCCGTAGTTGTGAGTCATATTTTTCTACACATTTTGTTCCAAAGCTTGACTTAGAAGAGTAAATTCAAATAAACTTGCAAGAAAACTAAATATAGAAGTAATACATCATTAAAATAATTGTTTATGTTAGTTTCTAGTCACGTGGGTCATTGGTCATTAGGTTGGTATTCGTTTTTCAATATTTGGAGACAACATTCCTTTATTTTCTATGGTTCTCACAAGGTGTTACTAGTTATGATAACTCAGCCTCTTCGAGATGAGGATAAGTTTTATCTTTTCCATAACCAAGGTTGTGTTAGAAATAAGAAAATATTCCTTGCTCTTTCCTTTTAAGGGAGAAATAAAGAGAGTTGAGCACTCTCAATGTGGAGGGACAGGGATGTTTTCTCCCCTCTTTATTTTCCACATATGGATGAAGTCTCTGCAAAGGTTCAATGAATATTAGGAAAATTTTAAATGCTTTCAAGAGGATAGAGCATGCTACTTCATTTCTTAATGGTTTCTTGCTAATTCCATGGTGATATTCTATTTCTTCATTCAACCAACCAATTTTACCCATAATTGCTTTTTAAATAACTTGGTCTAATGGGTTGTGATGTGCCTTATTTTAAAAAAATCTCTAGATCTGAATGGAACTTATGGATAATCAAGAAGCTAGGTCCAAGTGTAGTATTTAGATATTTTATTTATTTATATTGAGAATAGTTTTCCAAAATACATGTCAGCGTAGGTGTATGGAAGGTAGTGACGTGACTTCACCTAGTTTGGACGCTTCTGAAATGAAATTACATCTTTTATTTCATATTTACTTCATTGAATTGAATCCCTAGAATTGTAAGGAAGGGCTTGGCATTCTTACCTAGACTATACTTGTGAACATTATGTCCATTGCTAGATCAAGTGTTAGAGTCCATAGGTTCATGCAAAAACCCACTTTTCCCTAGAATTAAGGGATAGAGTTCTGGATCTCATCTTTTTCCTTTCTAAGATAAAACGTCATAATGAAAAATCATTTTGTGCATGGATAGATGTAGTCTTCTTCTCTTATTTCTACTCTCTACATTTTGGAGATCCATTGTTGACATCAAAATGTTAGGGTGTAATGGATAGATTGGAATACCCAAAACTAATATCAAATCATTTGTTATAGGTATCTTCTTCTTTCCATTTTCCACAACAAGTTAGGAATTATTCTCTTAGGAGGGAAAAGATACATAATGGGTCAATGTTGCAATGCCCATTTCCAAGATCCACAAGTATTAGTTTAGAGAGGAAAATGGGAAAATGACACAAATGGTAATGAAATTGGTGACATATTCATTTCCATGGGATTAGGGATTCAAGGTGGAAATGAAAGAGATAAGATGAAACCATACATATAACCATACTATTCAATTTTATTCATAATATTTTAAGTAGTTGGTTATGAGTACAATATCCTAGTTATATTATTATAATTCATTAGATTTGAATAATTTTTTTTTTTTAAATGGAGAGGATTAATATGTTTAATGAATTATTGTATTGAATACTATGAAGGAATAACCCTCATTTGTTATATTTGGTTAATACCTTATAATATGTGAGTGAAGTAGACAATTCATAAAATTCTACATACGAATTAAAGATGAAGATAAAGGGAGAAGTTAGGGATATGGATTTCATAGAATCAGTTGAAAGATATAAGAAGATATTGCATAGCTAGTTATGCATATGACCAAGATAAATATCTAATTATGACATAGTTTTTATGGTCACCTTAATTTATATAAATGACTTAGTTGTACAATAAAAATAGACATGAGAATTGTTTGATTAAATTTAATTTCTCCTTTAGGGGTTTCCGGAGTGTAAACTTATTTTGTACCTTAATTCATATGTGTTTGATTGTAATCCAAACATTTGGTATCAAATATATGGTGACCATGGATGAACATATGATTGTGATGGATGTGCTAAAGATGATTTATAATGGAGAAGAGAGAACAAACACTAGAAATGAATTAAATCCAATGAGAATACACCATTGAAGGGGAAATTCACTATTTTTGGAGTCACTACTAATAAAATTAAGATTTATATTTCAGTGTTTATTCATTTTTAGTTATTTAATTTTCATTGCAAAGTAGATTTAGAAAAGCACAAAAGAGCATTTTTTATATTTTCAAGATTCATATTTGTTTCTTAGATATCCATTCCATAAAAACTGGATTATATGTAATAATGGGGTATGTAGTCATTAAAATCTAGATTATGGCCACCAAAAATTAAATTAAGAATATAGTGTAGCATTGGAAATGTATTTTAGATATCTATCAAATCCATCTAAATATTGAATAAAAAAATAAACTCTAAAGGAGAAACTCTTGACGAATCAATCCACCAAAAATTGAAAAACAAATAATAGAAGTGAAAATTTTGTTTTTTTATTGTAAAAACTATATTCTTTTGAGATAATAATTGCAAATGGGATTCCCAAGTGGTGATTCAAATGGGTGTATTTCATTTTTTAAATTGAATTCTTGAGAGATATTTTATCAATAAAATTTTGATGGTTTTCTAAAGTTATAGTGGAATATTTTCATGCAAGATTCGCAGATTGTACACGCAGATTAGGGCATTGTGAAAGTTTCTTCAAGTTACCCTCACTGAGATCTATAATGACTTATGTTAGTTTTTTTCGTCATTGTTGAATTCATAAAGGTTTATGGATTAATTGGTCAATTCATACAAATCAAGACCATTCTTGATCCCATCATCTATCCAATGGAAATCAAAGATTGTTTTGTTGATTTTATAGAAAACACAAAGTTGGATGTATTACAAGAACCTAAAAACCTCATACCAACAAACCCATCTAGAAAATAAGTTCCATGGTCAAATAAGGATNTTGATCCCATCATCTATCCAATGGAAATCAAAGATTGTTTTGTTGATTTTATAGAAAACACAAAGTTGGATGTATTACAAGAACCTAAAAACCTCATACCAACAAACCCATCTAGAAAATAAGTTCCATGGTCAAATAAGGATAACATTGAAAATAAATATTTCTAGTAGTAACAAAAGAAACATCATAAGGTGACAACTAAAACGGAAAAAATCCAAAGATCACTAGAAAATGAAACTTAGTATTAAAGAAGGAAAACTATATTTTCATTTAGTATTATGCCACAAGCATGGAATGAAAAAAATAAATATGATGAAGATCAACAACCATGTTAAATAAAATTTTGACTAATCATCATACCTTTGGAAGCTCCTCTAAGTGATGGTTATGTATATTGAAAAATAGGTTAGATGCATGCTTGTCAAATTAACTTTTGTGGCCTTCAACATTTCAAAATAATTTGTATTGTATCCAAGCTTATTACTGAAGAGAGTCATGAGTCATGAGTCTTATGGTGAGGATTCTCGACTTTACATGTCACGATCTTAAAAAATAGGGCTTAGCAATTAGTACCTTCCCTTTCCGTGACCACAGGTGATGACCACCGGCTACACCAACAGGCGCTATGCAATTTCAAGTTTCAAAAATTTTGATGC
>SNQJ01S0108105.1:0-14146 GCA_010110895.2 Picea sitchensis
CATAACCCATAGCAAAATGGGGTCGTGGAGACAAAGAACAGAACGATCATGGGTGCAACACGAGCGATGTTGCATGATCAGGGCCTACCAATTCATTTGTGGGCAGAAGCATGCAATACTGTGGTTTATGTGCAAAACCATTGTCCTCATAGAGTACTTGGCATGAGTACACTTGAAGAAGCTTTTACTGGTAAGAAACCTGATGTTTCTCATTTTAAAATTTTTGGCTCATCTGTTTATGTGCATGTGACCAAGGATTCCAGGAAGAAGCTAGAACTGACTGCTGAAGTTGGGATATTTTTGGGGTACATAGAAACACCCGATAATTATTGTGTGTATTTGTCAAACAGTAAGATTACTATTGTGTGACGGGATATAAAATTCGATGAGGGGAAAGCCATGTAGTTGTCGCTTGAGAGGGAACTAGACTTGCATGTAGAAGAGGAACTGTTGGTTCCCAAAGATGAGTCTCAAGATGTGGATCAGCCACATGAAGAGGGTCATGGAGTGGACTAAACCACTCAAGTAGAGCCATCCATCAGAAATGGCAGAAATCACAGTGGGGAAGCTGACAGATTGAGACTAGATGTTGCACAGAATGTAGGAGCCCCTACTTCACAGTGCAGACAGAGACAGTCTCCTGATCGATTTGTTGGATACATGGCTCTCATGAGAAAATGTATTTTGACTTAACCATATTCCTTTTAGGAAGTAGTGCAGGACCCCACTTGGCTTGATGCTATGGTATAGGAGTATGACTCCATTGTCAAAAATAGTGCATGGGAAATTGTCCCAAGACTGGTCGACAAATCAATGGTAGGTTCGAGATGGATCTACAAGGTAAAGAAAGCTATTGATGGGAGTGTGGAGAAATACAAGGCCAGGTTTGTGGCTCGACGCTTCTCATAGATCGAGGGGATAGATTATGATGAGACCTTTGCACCTATCACAAGGTACTCTTCCATAAGATCCATCCTTGCACTCTCAGTGCAGATGGGCTGGCACATTCATCAGATGGATGTAAAAACTGCATTCCTCAATGGGATCATTGAGGAAGAAGTGTACATTGAACAACCAGAAGGTTTTGATACCTTTGACAGAGATTCACATGTGTGCAAGCTCAAGAGAGCACTATATGGGCTGAAGCAAGCACCCCGTGCTTGGTACACTCGGATAGACAACTATTTCACTGGATTGGGCTTCACCAAAAGTGAAGCAGATTAAAACCTATACCAAATTGTGGTGGAGGGTAAGCTTTTAATTATTGTGTTTTATGTTGATGATTTAATACTAACTGGTGATGAGCAGATGATACACTCATGCAAGGATGACCTTGCAAAGGAGTTCGAGATGAAGGATATGGGCCTTCTTCATTATTTCCTTGGATTGGAAATATGGCAGTGAGATGGTGAACTTTTTGTGTCTCAAGGAAAGTATGCAAGAGAGATACTGGGTACGTTTCACATGGAGGGCTACAAACCCATGGATACTCCTCTTCCAAAAAACTGGAGGAAAGAGGATGCTACTTCTGGAGAAGTAGTGGATGCTACTATCTATTGACAGTTAGTGGGTTCGCTAATGTATTTAGTGAACACAAGACCGGACATTTGCTACGCGGTTAACCAACGAAGTCAAGCGATGGTTAAGCCTACCAAACTCTTTTGGAAGGCAGGTAAGCATGTTCTGAGATATCTGAAGGGTACATATGAGTATGGATTATGGTACAGACAGATGGATGAGGTGAATTTGCATGGCTTCACGGATGCAGATTGGGCAAACATCCCAATGGACAGAAAGAGCACATCAGGGGGGATCTTTTGTATCGGATCTAAAGTTGTTTCTTGGTACAAAAGGAAACAGAGATCCGTGGCACTTAGTTCAGTGGAAGCGGAATACATGGCAGTAAGTCAAACTTCATGTGAGGCTATCTGGATGATAAATATCTTGGTTGGTTTGTTTGGTTCTCATTTAGATCCGAAACTGATTTATTGTGATAATCAGAGTTGCATTAAACTCTCGATTAATCCTTTGTTTCATGACAGATCTAAGCATATAGATATCCAGTATCATCATCTCAGATATTGTGTGTAGTGGAAGATCATGTTTCTTCAATACATTCCTATGGAAGATCAGGATGCAGACATTATGACGAAGGCGCTAAATCAGTGAACTCACATGCAACTGAAGATTCGCCATGGTTAACTACATGCATATCAGATCTAGTGGAGGCCCAATTGAGATAACAGGTGAAAGGGACAGTTTGGCTATCAATTGTGATTTGATCACACATGTAGTGGATATTCTTATGAGCATGTGCAAACTAAGGAATTGTAATTCCAATTGTGAGAATTCGATTTCCAGAGATTGTGCAGAGGAGGCAAGTTGTCTGGACACAAGAATTGGCACATGTATTTGTTGATTTGTGTATGATAGTGTGAGACGATTGTATTGTACTGAGAGCTCTTGGATTAGAGTTTTGTATGAGATTGTTTCATGATTCATGATATACATAATATATGATAGTGGGGTTTTTAGCTTTACGCTTTCCCAGTAAAACTTCTGCGTTATGTGTTCTTGATATTTCACTTTGTGATTGTGGTTGTGATCGTGGTTTAATTTTCTGCAAGAATAATAGTAGAAGTGATTATGCATTTAACAATGGCGTATAATTGTTATATCAGGAGAATCACAGGAAATACTTAATTTGTATTGAAATTTCTACAGGGTCCGCTTCCAATAAAGACCTCTTTATTAATGCTCAAATGATTATGTTTTACAATGACCTTTTTACATGTTGCTGAAATGAAAAAATGGAATGCACTGTTGGATTCCTTGTGAAAAATCATGAAAAATGAGTATAAATTTATTGAAATTTCGTCAAGGGACCTCTCAACACGCTTTACAGTGTAGACTCAAAGTCCTTATACCCTTAGGCACACACTTTGAGACATAACTCTGCATCAATGAATGTGTGTGTACAATTCTCGATCTATGTACCATTAAATAGGGCACAAACTCCCTTAACCACTCTCTGAAATCCATGATTAGCATTAAATAAGATTTAGGCAGTTGTCGTAACCAACCTGCATCCTTAGTGCAATTGGTTAAGTTATTTGGTTATTGTATAGTAGGTCGTGGGTTCGAACACTGTCGACCATACTATACATAGTATTTTTTTATAACATATGCGGTGGTTATGGAATAGTTTTCAGAGCAATATATATAGCATAAGTTTTAAAACCCCCCATATTGCGTGGATTACATGGAAGGTTGTTTTCATATGGTATATTACACGATCACGAGCTATGGGTCGGGGGATTAGGCCCTCAGCCCTTTTTCCACCAATTAATTTTTTTTACAAGCTTAAATATAATCAACAACATGTATGGCTAAGTAACTATAGTGTGGCGCGATGGTAGTGAAGGCTTTGGTAAGGCTTATGGAGTTCGTAGGTTCGACCCCCATTGAATCCATAAATTTTACATAACCATGACCATAAAGGCCAATGGGAGGCTTCCACATGACAACCTCTCATTGGCTTATCTCTACCACTTGTTAACCTGTGATTGGACCACTTGGTTTGTACGATATTCCCAGTCACCTTCCAACCTATGTGCCATGTCACCTATACGATCAGGTTCCACATGTCACCCTTGCAGTGGTGACACATGTCACCTTTGATTTTTTCCTGGTTTGAATTGAACTTTGACTGCTCATAAATTTTGCATACGAACTCTATTTGAGGTGATTTCTATGATGTCAGAAAGATATCATCGAGCTCTATGCATTGATGGTCCTTTAGAGAGAATTTGAGATATCTGAATTTTGAGTATTTTTGAACCATTCTGGACCTCTGTGGATGTTATGGATCCTCCTAGACCTCCGTGAGAATTCTCGGATCCTTCTGGATAATTTCTCCCCATTAGAATACTTTTGGACCACCAAAAGTTTTGATTACTCAACAATTAGGTGAGGGTAGAGTTACCTCACCCTTTCGATCTTAATCCACTTTGATTTACTTGGTTTTAATCATTTAAGACCAACTCCAACATATTCCACATATCCTCGTTGTGAAGACCCGATTCTTCTGTTGAGAATAACATCTTCTTGTAGCTCATCCAAATATTCTAGAGAAAAATTATCAACTGTCGGAACCTGAATAATTTCATCTTCATCCATAATAATAGGAGGTTCATAAAGCTTCAAATTCTCAGCATTTACCATTGAATACATTTGCATTTAGGTTTTATATCTAAACAAAAGACATTAGTACCAATCTTCTCCAAGATCTTGAATGGACCATATTGGACTAGCCTTATATTTTTATCTTCACCCTTCATTCTATCTTTGTTGATATGTAACCATAATTGATTTTCGACTTCAAATTGATGATCAACCCGATGTTTATGATGCCTTACCTTATACTTGGCTTGGATTTTGTCCAATCATTCATGTACTGCTTGATGTACCTATTGAATCTTTTGAATGAACCTGTGATATTTATCTATATCATCCTATCCATGTTCTTTACCTACTTCTCCAAAATCAAATTCCATTGGTGATTTTGGAAAGTACCCAAAACATACTTCAAAAGGCGTTTTCAGAGTAGATGAATACATGGCATGATTGAAGGCATGATGTACATAAGGTAATTGTTCATCCCATAACTTAGGACGCTTTTTGCATTATCCTCGAAGCAATTGTACCATTGTTATGTTTACCACCTATGTTTTTCCATTTGTATGGGGATGAAAAATCATTCTCTTCTTCAACTTAGGGTCCATGAGCTCCCACAAACGAGACAAAAATTTTCCCAAAAAGTGAGAGTCTCGATCTGATATAATAGATGTAGGAAGTCCAAAATGAGCCCATACATTAGCAAATAACATATATGCTTTATGTTCATTTGTGACCTGTTTCTTTCATGGAATAAAAATAGAAATCTTATTGAACCTGTCCACCATGACATATAGATATTAATGACCCGTCCTAGACATCGGCATGCAAACCCCCTACAAAATCCGTGGAGATACTTTCCCATGGATGAGAAGGTACTGGAAGTGTTGCATATAAACCCAACTTTTTTGTTGTTATGCTTAATTGTGGCACACATAACACACACTTTGATATACTTGGAAACAATTTCATTCATTCGAGAAAAATAAAAATATCTCTGTAACTGTGCTACTTTCTTACCAACCCCAAAATGGCCAGAAATGAGAGATGTATGAGCTTCTCTTATTACATTTATGCTTTCATCTATGGGTATACAAGGCCAATTTGATTATTATGGGGGTCGATTTCATTGTGATGAAGGGGGATACATATAAGTTATTGTCACCTACATGATACTAACACACATGAAGACTATAAAACCCACAAAATTTGACCAATTCTTTCATCCAATAAATTACTCGCAGTTTCATCCACCCATAGTATAGAACCAAGGGTTGATTATACGATGAGCTCATGTGCGCAGCGTGGCGAGAGATCGATGGTGGAAGATGACAAGAAGTAGATTCCTTACCTCGACGCCATCATCAAGGAGTCTCGAGAATGGACGCTCATAACCACTTTGTTGTGCCTACGCCATAAGTCAATGCTCCTAACTTGGAATACATGACTTACCCACCCACACTTATGTTATTATACTTTTATGTTACAGCCGTGGATATTATTATACTTTTATGTTACGTAAAGAATAACATGTGTGAGCAATAAGATGTTGCTTTCACGTTCTCTTTCATGGAAGGATACAATTTATAATATAGAAAGAGGACGTAGACTATTCATTATCATATGGAGAGGAGCGACTAAATAAGACAGATTGACAACTAGAAATCCGTTGATGGTGATAAAAGAAAATCATGGGAAATTGGATTGAAACAATACCCGAATAGAATTTACAACAATGCTGTATAACCCTCAGCATCAAAGTGTCAAAGTTAAACATACGATAAAATATTAAAATATGATAAATTTAATATTAGAAGGAACTTGTGATTTGGTAAGGGTTGAGAGGTTAAGCACTGGAGGTTCCTACATGTACAGCTTCTACCCCGTTGGTTTTAAACCTGTGATCTCCAAGGATTTGGAAATAACATATGCTATTAACCATTAGGCCCACTAAAATTGTACATAAAACTGTAAAATATTAAAAGAGAAGACATAAATGACGACAAATCAGTGGATATGTTATGCTTAATTTGATTCTATTGATAACAGCTAGTACCTAAACCTACCCATCCAACATTTGTCCAACCAAAACATATATTTGTCCATTACACTAAATTTTAAAGATGGCCTTGTATAATCCCATTGCACTAAATATTAAGGATGGCCTTGTAAAATCCCATATGCAGTGGACTATCATTTGAAAACAATTCTGATGTAATTCAGATATGAACCTGGCCAAATTTACCTCTAAGATTGGACCAGATCCAAATCCAACTTGCCTATCCCACAGTTAAGAGCTAATTCTTCCTCAGAGTTCTCTAAACCCACAAAGGGGTGTCCTAGGATCGCTCTTCTCCTTTTGTGATTCGATCACTAACAGGATTGAATATCCACATGCCTAGATTCAACACAAGGGCGCTAAAACCTTTTCCTTCATTCTATCCTGAAGGATCTTCGCTTCCCATCCATGTGACCAAGAGCAATGACCTCGGCTTAATCCTTGTCTATTAATCGACGATATATATTGAATTAGTGTCGATATCTACGACCCTTACATCCTCCTTCACATCTATGACATAGATCCGTCTTCCCCGAGATCCGATGACTACAATGGATTGCGGAGCCACAACTAGCACGGTGGTTAAACCCAATCTCGAATTCCACAATGGAAGTTGATCGCCAATAATGGAATCAACATCTGTCGTTGATCTTCCTCCCATTGGAGATCTACAGTCACGCATGATTGCGGGATGTGAAGTAGATAACCTATTAATTTCTCCTTCACACTCTGTAATAATCCCCATTTGTTGATCTGTCTTAAGCCTGATCCTATGGTCATGACTTAATCAATCGTTGACCTGATGGTCCTCCTCTATAGTCTCTTAGATCTAATGGTTTCTTTTCATTTATTATCGTTCTACTCCTTTCTCTCGATCATACAGTGTGCAACATTCCTAACCAGATGATGAACGGTCGACGTTCATTCCTCCTCATTCTTGCACAATTAAGATCTAATGGTTCTCATCCACTGGTGAAGTGATCGCACGGCTACTGTAGCTTCCCCTATGATCGCGATCATCTCTAGTATCCACCGTTATATAGGATCATTGATTCTTCTTGTGATCTATGCTCAATGCAACAACCATTCTTGACCTTGCATAGGGTACGAGATTGCACGGGACCTCCCTTTCAGAGCTATCCTTCTCATCCCTCAAATCGTTGGTTTGGCCTCCTTGTTCTCTTCTACTAATTTCCGATGCACCCACAAATTTTATAGCCAACTGTGCTTACAGGAAGTCAAACGCCATAGAGAATTTTGTAAGAGCGAAGCTTCGTAAATATCATTGTTGTTTTGAAGAAATGGGAAGCGTAGTGAAATGTCGCTCACTATTCAAATCCCTCTCACTTTTGTTCCCATTGCAATATTATCTCACCGTTTATTTTAACAGATCAACAATGAGATTTAGCATGTGATAGTTGTAACTTTCAAGGAGTCGTAAATGTGATCACAGATTAAGGAAAGGAGGAAAGGAATGAAATAATGTATGGAATAGTGTATACTGTAACGTAGAAAAATGTGCATTGTAAATTATTATTATAGTTGCATTCTATATTTTTGACCGTATGTCCTTTAATCATAAATTTGTGTTATTTTTTGTGTTATTTTTTTATATTAGATTTTTTTTCTAAATATTTGAAGTATTATCTTAAATTTCATGGTTATTCATTTTGAATTCAAATTCTTATGGTATAAGAGAACTTTTCAAAATTGACGACATTTATAAATGCAAATCTACTGAGTCGAAAGTGTTATCATACATGTAATTTTATTAAATAAGTAAAATTGAGTTAGAAAGATAAGTGATGGTGTAAATCCTATGTACCTCACATGAAAAATAGCTAGTTTATATAGTCCATTCCTAAGCTAAACTCTAGAAGAACAACCATTCACATAATCACATGAGTATGATAGGTGTCCTTTACATATTAATTCTAATGTCTTCTTGACAAATAATCTATAATAAAATAACTTCTAAAATAATGTACTTATACTTCTATAACTTTAGTATTATTAAGCTACATTTCCCCCTTTAATTTGAAAGTTCATTTTTATAAATGCCAAACTCATTTATGAACTTAGTGAACTTTATTCTACCAAGAGGCTTGGTAAAAATTTCTAAAGTTTTATCTTTAGATGGACATAACTTAGGCTTGATGATGTCCTTGACAACGAGAGATATGATTAAGTGGTACTTGGTGTCTACATTCTTAGTATTTGAATGAAATTTTGGATTCTTAGCCATTTTTATTGTTGACTAATTGTCAATCAATAAACTATTTGTTGATTTTTGAATTACACCAAGATCATGCAAAATCTTGCATAGTCATACAATATTACATGCTACTTTCCAAGATGATATGCATTATGTTTCTATTGATAAATTGACAATTGTTCCCTGTATTTTGAAAATCCAAGATATTGACATAAAATAATGAATACTGTGGTTCTTCCGAATAATTATGAACAAAACTCCCACCACAAAAATCTTAAATTTCAAGATATTGTTGTTGAACGCATAGTACCAGGTCCCTGAAGATAGAAGATAACTTACATGTCAACATTTCAGTGTTTCAGGTCAACTATAGAGGTATTGTTATGTTTGTGTACTTGTTTTGAAGGCTATGCTTGTTTATGATGTGGTGAATGCTTGAGGCATACTTTTCATATTGATGAGGGTTTGACACATGATTGAGGTACATATTGGGTACATGATTGAGTAAGGTATTCTGGTATATCTGGTTTAGCATATGGCATGGATTTTATGGTTCATATATTTGAGATGATTCTTCATGGTTGAGGTATGTTAAGCCCTAAATAGTGGCACATTACCCATTAATTGGGGAATATTACATTAGTAATGTTACTTTATTTATGCTGGCTTGGGTCCATCAGTTGTAATTGTACTTCCTAGTCTCCTATATATACTAAGGAGACATTTTCAATTGGAATCATCTTGTATTTGGACATTTATGTGGTGTATAAGGAGGTTTCCCCCTCGAAGAGACTTATTATCTGAATTTCTCTCTTTTTCAAGGTGTTGAGTACTTATTTTGAGTTTTTTCTATGCTATATTGATATTTGGTTCTTAACATATGGTATCATAGCTCAAGGTCTTGGGGTTTCACTGCTACATCTGAGACACCTTGGAATTTTCGATATAATGTTTTTTCTACAATGTTTCAGAAGGAACCCCTTGGAGGATATTTAGTAGACGGATCAAGGTACGTTGGGCTCAAATTTGAGCTCCAAAGGCCTTATAATTTCGGAGATACAACTTGTGTAAGATAGGGTTATGAAATCATCCTGAATTGAGTCATTACGGAATTTTCGCTATAAAAATTTTTCTGTAACGTTTCAGAATTTGAAATCAACAGGATATTAATATAAATGATTAAAGTATCTTTGATAAAACATTCATCTTCTAGGTCATCTTACATTTTTAGGTACACCCTGTGGAAGATAGGGTATATGACTAGTCCTATTGACTAGTCTCAAGCAGGTGTTCTAGGTAAAACAATCATAAATTATTCCTAGAGTATCCAAATTGAGTGATACTATTTGCATTGAATAGTGGACATCCTGTAGTATTTCTGGTACAATTTTCAGAATTTTATATCAATTATTTTGTGGCGGGGCACGCTATACAAGTGAGATCTCCTGGAAAAGCAAAAAATAAGCAAGTTGTGGGAAGTTACCATAAATTCCCCTTGCCACATCCAATTTTGATCAAACATGTGGAATTATAGAGAATAAATATTAGAGAACTACAAAAAATAAAATTTCATACCTAGAAGGGATGAAATTTTGGAGATACAACAAAAGAAATATTGTCTAGCAGAACCACCTCAAAATCAAGGTTTAAAGGTGATACTGTACTAACATGCCACCAAAAAAGGGAACTTCTACACCAAATAAGCCTCTATATAGTGCTACTTGGACTCTTGATGAAGGTGAAGAAATGCGTAGGGACATAAATGATTTACAAAAGAAAATAGTGACAAAAGATGAACTACAAGGGATGATGGATGGTTTAAAAAATGAAATCATGGAAGGATTGAAAAATTTCCTAATAGAGAGGACACCTGGAAGTGAAAATGTATCCCATGAATTTCATGATGAGGACAAAGGAAGATGAATCAAGAATGGAGAAACTCCAACTTTGGATTGAAGACCAACCACGTTCCTAAGATTGATATGAGGAAATTTGATGGAAAGGACGTAATCACATGGATACTTTAGATGGAGCAATTCTTTGATCTACATGATGTGCCACATACAAAAAAGGTACAAATTGCTTCTTTATATTTATAACCCAATCAATTTGTGTGGTATCGATGGATTTTTTCTCGCAAATCACTCATCACTTGGACAATTTTCACGGAAGAAATGATAGCACACTATGAGGATGCAAGAATCGATACCTTCTTTAGCCAATTGATAAATCTCAAGGAAAAGGGTTCAGTTACATAGCACATTGAGAAATTCCAAATATTGAATATAAAGGTAACAAATATTCCATATTATCACTTGATTGATGTATTCATAGGAACTTTAAGGGATAACATTCAACATGAGGGTTACCTTTGGGAACCCAAATAATTGGAGAATGCATTTAGGGTGGCAAGAAATGTTGAAAGTAAAAATATGGCTATGGCTACTAGAAGGACCACTCTTAACATCTATTGAGAGAATAATTCTCCTTCTTCTAAAACACCTCAACCTACAAGGTTGACACCTCAACAATTGGAGGAAAGAAAAGAAAATGGTTTATGCTTTAATTGTGACAGCAAGTACAATAAGGGACATACGTGTGGTGAGAAGAAATTATTCTACATGGATCGTGAAGAGGAAGAAGAACAAGAACCATCTCAAGATGAAAACGTAGAAGCGATTTCTTTTGAAGAGTTGACTCACATGATATTGTGTAATGCATTGGCTGGAATTAGCACTCCTCAAACCCTCAAGATCGAAGGATATATCAAAAAGAAAAAGGTAATCGTCATAATTGATTCTAGTAGTACTCATAATTTCATTCACTATAAATTAGCCAAAGCTCTCAATTGCTTTGTATATCCAGTGCCAAAGTTTCAAGTAATGATTGCATATGGAGGAACTATCAATTGCTCAGGAAAATGAAATAAGATCAATCTTACTATGGGGTAATATGTAATGGATAGTCCAATGATTTCTATACCCATGGGTGGTTACAATCATTAGGAACAATGGCTTTTAATTTTCAATAAATTTTCATGAAATTTTGATTGGAAGGAAAAGAAATTGAGTTAAGAGGTATCACAAGGAAACCCAATAAGGTGATAATCTCTAATGGCATGAAACAATTATTGAAAAAGGGGCATCGAGGTGTAATTGCACAACTATGCTCACCAGATGTTCAAACATCTAAGCCATCTATTCCCCTAGATCTCCAAGGGATCATTGATAAGAATTCCAAAGTATTTGAATATATTCCCAAAGGTCTTCCACCCACTCAAAATCATGATCATGTTATTCACCTAATTCCTGGGATTTTTCCTCCTAACATCAGGTTGTACATATACCCTTATGCCCATAAGAGTGAAATTGAGCGTATGGTTGACGAAATGTTAGAGGTTGGAATTATTAGACCTAGCCAAAGTTCTTACTCTGCACTGGTGGTAATGGTACTCAATAAAGATGGCTCATGGCGTATGTGTCCATATTATAGAGAGCTCAACAAGATCACTATTAAAAATAAGTTTCCCATTCCTGTCATTGATGAATTGTTAGATGAACTACATGGAGAAATTTGTTTCACAAAGTTGGATCTTCGTTCAGGGTATCATCATATTAGAATGAAGGAAGAAGATATCTCAAAAACAATGTTCTCAACTCATGAAGGCCATTATGAATTTTTGGCCATGCCCTTTGGCCTTACAAATGCACCTTCCACATTCCAAGGGTTGATGAATTTCATTTTCAAGCCCTTCCTTAGAAAATTTGTGTTAGTATTTTTTGTTGATATACTAATCTATAGCAAGTCTTGGGAGGATCATGTGCGACATGTTGACAAGGTGCTACAACTACTAAAGGAGCAAAAACTATATGCCAAACCATACAAATGTTTCTTTGGGGTGAAGGAGGTAGAGTATTTGGGTCATATTGTATATCATGAAGGTGTTAAGGTAGACCCTAACAAGATTAAGGCCATGACGGACTGGCTGATTCCCAAAAAATTGAAGAATCTTAGAGGATTTTTGGATTTGACAGGTTACTACTGCAAGTTTGTTTGACACTATGGAAGAATAGAATCACCTTTAATGGAACTAACTAAGAAGGATGCATTTTCATGGAATCCAGAAGAAACTAAATATTTTGAACAACTTAAAGAGGTGATGTGCAAAGCTCTTGTCTTGACCACTCCATACTTCACAAAAACCTTTATTGTGGAATGTGATGCCTCGAGAAATGGAATTGGTGTTGTCCTAATGCAAGAAGGAAGACCCCTGGCTTTCTAAAGCCGTCTACTCAAGGGAAATGACTTACACAAACCCATTTATGAGAAGCAAATGATGGAAATACTACATGCATTGAAGAAATGGCGCCCTTACATAATAGGTAGGCACTTCAAGGTCAAAAAAGATCATGATAGTCTTAAATACATCTTGGAACAAAGAATATCTTCAGAAGAACAAAAAAAATGGGTGACCAATATATTGGGTTATGATTTTGAAATCGTCTATAAAAAAGGGAAGAAAAATGTTGTGGCAGATGTACTCTCAAGAAAGGATGAAGATGTTGAGGCATTTCTCTGTGCTATCTCAATCATCCAACCCGATTGAATAATAGAATCAAGGGATGAATGGAAGAATGAAGAAAATGTGTGGACTCTCATTCAAAGGTTGCAACAGGATTCCAGTGCATCAAATACATTTACATGGAAAAATGATTCACTATGGTACACAGATCACTTATATTTATGTAAGAACTCCCAACTCAAACAAAAGGTACTATTGGAATTTCACACCTCTCCAATAGGAGGGCACTCAGGATTTTTGAAAACCTACCATAGGGTCAAGAAGGATTTTTTTTGGGATTGCCTTAAAACTGATGTTCAAAGGTTTGTGGAAGAATGTTTGGTTTTCCAACAAAATAAGGTGGAAACAATTAAGACCCCAGGTCTTTTTCAACCATTAGCTATCCCAAGTCAACGCTAGGAGGAGGTTTCCATGGATTTCATCACAGGGTTATCGAAGTCTGAAGGAAAGAGTGCCATCATGGTGATTGTTGATAGACTGACCAAGTACAGACAGTTTTGTGCACTCTCTCATCCCTTCAAATCCAGTACAGTTTCCACCGCATTCATGGAGACAGTTCAAAAGCTACATGGAATCCCAAATATTATTGTAAGTGATAGAGATCTCATCTTCACTGGACATTTTTGGACATAATTATTTTCTTGTTTGGGTACTCAATTGGCTCATAGTTCATCCTTTCATCCTCAATCTGATGGACAACCCGAGATAGTGAAAAAATGTTTGGAAGACTACACTCGTTTCTTTGTCTCTGATAAGTAAACACAATGGTTCAAATGGTTACCCTCGGAAGAATGGTGGTATAACACTTCCTTTCATACTACAAAAAAAATGACACTATTTATGGCACTCTATGGATACCACCCTCCTTCCATCACTTCTTCTCTAAAATAAAAATATAAGGTTCAAGCAATGGAAGATCACATCGAGCATCAACAACAAGTTCTCCAAATCTTAAAGGACAACTTGACCATGGTGCAAAATCGCATGAAACAAAAAGCATATCAGCATTGTAGTGAAAGACATTTTGAAGTAGGGGATTGGTTGTTTTTAAGACTACAACCATACAAACAGATGTCCCTCAAGCAAGCTAAGAAGGATAATAAATTATCACCAA